>VICI01001554.1:0-21546 GCA_019593645.1 Akabosia matsudoensis
TACTGCATTTCATTGAATTTTCGGCGGACAAGGTATATTTAATGTGGATATTCTCGGACACCAACAAGTGGCTATATTCAATCGTGTACGTCTTTCACCTCATCGGTTTTAGCCTCGGTGTGCTTGCCTCAATAGCAGTAGTTATGTTCAATTTGCACGAAGTTTTGATCCCGTATTCTGTATACAGGAGAATTATTCAGGAAATCGTGTACGTGTGCTTTACCATGATCGTATCCTAAAGAATAGCATGAGGGTTAAGAAGTAATATCGTTTCTGACACTTTAGGCCAAAACTACACGGCTGCCATGCGTCGTACAAAACGCGAAAGAAACTTAGACATCCGGAAACAATCCTTGCTACATTCAAGGCGATGGCATATTGGGAGACTCTTGTGGGGAATATTACGAGACGCATTTGTTGGCCAATTCAAACCTTTGTTTCAGCCAACACCGTCCTTTGCTGTATTTCATTACTCCAATTTGGCAATCTCATCAGCTACCAATTATGGTTTTTATTTGCAAGCATCGGAATTTTTTCTAACGTAACTTGGTTAGTTGTTCTTCATTACTCTGCATCAGTTCCTGATGTTACCAAAAGGTACGTCTTTTCATTGAAGTTATACCAGTGGTCGACTCCACTAGACCAAAAATACGTGTCAAAAGCTGCCAAGTCATGTAAATACTGGGCGGTAGATGCAGGATTTTACCATATAAATACCCAACACATTTTGAAATACTTAAACTTCGTAATGTGGGCTACTGCAAAGACCAACATAGCTTTTTCAGATTACTGTAGTCTGTAAGAAATGCCATAAAATGATGTTTCTCAATAAAAATACGCTTATAGTCAATAGTATAACATAATCATGCGCCCCGTTTATCATTTTCATTGGGTTCATGTTCAGTGATTTGAAAATGATCGGTCTCAGTGATAGATAACCTAATCCCATAAAGTACACTGTTTGGTCATAACCTCAACCAGTGATTTACCTTGCGAGCTGGTCAACGATCGAAGATTAGTCATTCTAAGTATTTTTTTTTCAGATTGTCCTTGACAAGAACAAAGGAGAGACGCTTTACAAGAAGCGTCCGAGACAGTGTTGTTGAACTTTACTACGACTCAAGTACGGACTACACTTTTTAACTTGTACATAACAATCCGTAGCACATCAACATAAAGGTGTGTACCTAACATGCAATATGCAAGAAAATTTATAACGCTTGACAGTAACATGGACAAAGGATACTCAGCAAAAAAGTTACCTAAGCACATTCAACATTTCAATGGCAATATTAAGTATGAAAATGATTCACTTTGCAGAACAGCTTAGATATGAAATATTCACGTCAAACCTAAGATATCGCTGTTCTCATACGTCGTCCACTATCATCGTTCGAAAAGCAAAGTATCATGAACGTATCATGAACGTATCATGGTAAAAAAAAAACTTCGTATGCGTACATGGAGGATATATGGGTGAATCACTCGAGCTCTTGCAAGCATGAAATCCCCACGAATATGTATAGCATTGCAAGCTTACACTTAAGATCGTTCGTTGAGTGGTTTTTGTTGTAAAAGCCTTGTCCGTTTGGGTTTCAACCGAGTGTGGCATACGCAGTAGTGTATTGAAGTGTTTTTGATACATATAGGTACACCCTTAATTTTTTTTATTATGGAAACGCCGACCGAAATGCCGGACTGGACACGTACAGAAAACAAAAGACCTTTGCGTGACATAGTGAGGTGTATGGGACGACGAGTAGTGTTATGCATGTTATAAGGCTTCACTTCCCGCATCAAGATTCTCATGTGAAGATGCGTTCCAGTTGAGAAGAATCAAGTTCAAAAGACAAGCACCACAGCGCATACATTGGCAGTACACGGTTTTCGTTAAGCTTGGTGCTAGGTACACTCCCGAAAACTTTCCAGATGGAAACTTGCACCGGCGGTTGCGTATAAATTTTATTTGTTACGTAACTGGACAAAAATTTCCACAGTAAAACATTAGTTTTAATGCAGCTGAAAGTTAACTGTGCCGCTGCAAATCACTCGTTGCATGTTGTATTAAGATATACAACTGCAAGGAGGAGGCAGCTTGTTCTTAATACAACCGAAAAGAACGAGGAGATCGTCATCATTAGCAGCAGGAGCAGTGGAACTACTACCACACAAGCCTTCCGCGGCTGCACAACCTCTCCTGTCACAATTAATACCATTGACTAAGGTTGTTACACACGGTATGTTGATTTCTTTCATTAAAAATGTAGTTCATTCACTGACAATAAACGCAAAATATAATAATAATAATAAAACCGCGTATCGTTTATGTACCAAAACCCTAATGATGAAAGCGAATCGTCTGTTTAATCACTTTGACTATTAACGAACCTGTAATGTTCTCTTGCCGCTGTTGCCAGTCAATCCCCGAGTGAGCAAGCAAGCATATCACTCTCACTCACTTTTACTTTGCACGTATGACATGAATGACTAATTTGGAATTAGTTTTGTTTTTATGAAGATGATGATGTCAGCCTATCAAACTCTCCGTATGGTCTTATCATACCATTCATTTGACATGAATTCCTATAACATGACTGCGTTGGCGTTGTTCAACTGTTTAACGATTAACAAGTTTTCCTTTTGCGTCAACATATGGAAAACACTGAGTAGTGTGCCATTGATTCTTGATAGGCCCTTCTTTCATTTTTGTCACAGGCCAAAGGTGAACAACACATAGGCAAGCAAACATCGTGTAATTTTTTCATACTCTGTTCCACTTTTGCTTGGATATCGTCACTTTGGTGGATTAACAAGCTGCCCGTTGCTGTCGCTCATCAAATATTCAAAATGCTGTACCTCGAGGATTACATTGAAAGTATGTTCTAATTTACTCAGCTGTATGTATGAGTCGGAAAGCCTTGTAAAGTGATATGCAAATATTCATTTGTCTTTGCAGTGATCGAGCACCTGCCTCAGGAGCTCAAGGACAGATTTACAGAAATCCGAGAGCTGGATTTGCAAGTCCAAAGTATGTACACAAGTAAAATCTAATTTTGCATGGCATTCAAGTGTATTCGATATAATGCAAAACACAATGATAACCATAATTAGATGCGACGGATAAACTTGAAGAAAAGGTGAAGGATTTTTTTGGGAGTGCGAGGAAGCTACGACCAACTGAACGAGATGATGTGTATGCTTCGATTCGAAGCGAATACTATAAAGTCCTGGAAGATGCTGGTATGACTTTATGAATTTTTGAATTTACGATTAATCTCCGCTGTATGAAGGCGATGCACTGTCATACATAAACTCATACAAAGGTTAGCTAATCCTTAATTTAATTTATTTTTGGATGCTTCAAACATAACCTATGCAGATGAAAAGGTACATCAAGCAAATCAAATGTATGATCTGGTGGAGCGTTACATCCGTCGTTTGGATCAAGATTTGTATAAGTTTAAGATGGAACTGGAAGCAGATAACGCAGGAATAACGGAAATATTGGAGAAACGTATGAAATATTTAGTTTAGTTTAAAATGCAAAAGAACGTTAATGACTATTATTGATCTTATTAATCTTACTAATCTAGGATCACTTGAGTTGGACCATAACGGGAATAAGGATGCTCGCGATAAGGACTTGCACTCAGCGCAAAATTCCCAGAAAGAGAACCGATTGTTCCCGACTACACCACTGACTGGGATAAAGGTTGAAAAAAGAGGAAGAAAACGGTTGGTGAACGGAAAAATAAAAACTGAGAGTGGAACTTCTACTCCAACCGCGTCCTATACCGGTGATCATTTGGACTTCGCAGCAAATTCTTTAGTGGCTGCGTTAGCTCAAACAATTTCGGCGCAGAAGGTAAAACGGATGAATTTAATGAATTGGTACAGACTTCTATGAATTTTCTAAAAATCTCTATATTTTGGTATGCATCCACAGAAAATGAATGGACAACATTACGATCCGTATGGTGAGGATCCGAACGGATTGTCTCCGGACATAGATTCCGAGCTCAAACGCAAGAAGACTGATGGCCTAGGTAAATTAAACGGGGCAGATGATGCAAGCATTAAGAGAAATAAGCGGTAAGTATTGATATAGGTGGTCTACATGTTTAAAATCTGAGTTCATCATCAATATTTTTAAAAACCACAGGAAATCTCAACACATGAAGTCCGGAAAATACTCTGATGAAACAGAGGCTGGTCAGAATGGCCAAGATTTGGATACTGCTAGTGGTGACCAGCCGGAAATCTGGCCATACGATCCCTCAGAACCACGTTATTGCTTATGCAATCAAGTCAGTTACGGAAACATGGTAGCTTGTGACAATGAAAATGTAAGTGTTAACTTTCTCACACTTCCTTTGCCAATTAATTGTCCCGCTAATCCCTAATTCTCATATTTGTCGATGTAGTGTCCCATCGAATGGTTTCACTACGATTGTGTTGGGATTCAGACTTCTCCCAAGGTAAGATTCGCACGTCCACGTTCCCAGTCTTAAAATTTGCTAAAATTCTGACTCATTTTATTGGCCTGTACAGGGGAAATGGTACTGTCCAAAGTGCATAACTACTGTGAAACGGAGAGGACGAAAAACTTTGAACCCTCAGGCAAATTAAAACGGGACATCTTGAAAATTATACGGAGTTCCGCCCAGAATAAGTGTTGGCCTACAATCTATGAATTACGGGCAAGGGCAGGTCAAAAATGCGCAGATGCATAAATTTAGATTATAGTCGTGAGTAATTGCTTAGCACATCCTCTTATTATCAAAACATTTAAGCCAGTATATGCTACCAAAAAATGCATAATGAAAAAAAACAGAAGCTTTTAAAGCATTATGTTGGGACTTCGAACATCGATGTATTCGAGGGTTATCGATCAATGCTTACGCAAATATCTATTAGTAGACTATTAAGTACACCTGGTTGAAAAATTCAAGTAATGTTTACTTGCGAAATACTAGCCCAGTGAAAACAACGTAGGCTTAATAGGATACAATTCAGGAGTTTACAAGATATATGTTTTCTAACGTTTCGGAAAACAGAAAGTATTAAAAACCTGTCACTATTATACGATGTCATAAACTATTCATTAAAAAAGTAAATGCAAAGACTGTATGGACTGCTTAAACTTTTATAAAGTATACATTTTCAAGTACTAACGTAGTAATAGTAATGGAAGTAGATTGCGGGCTATATAGAGCAACTTAGTAGTTTCAGTAGTGTGTTTAGATAGTTTTCATACTTTAAAAACAAAAAATAACAGGACCGGTAATATAAACCTTTAACTGATATTATTCCATTCGTGAATAAAAAAACATAATCACGCCCTTTTTAACATGTTTGTAGTGTGTATACATGTGTTAATTTCAAGATAAAACTAATAGTTTGACATGAATTCCATTTGGCCACGCGGACAACCTTCTTACTAGGTACTAGGTACATAATACTTAATTATGAGGTAAAAAATAAAATAAAATTTCCCGCTGGCTAAAATTAATATCTTGAATGGTTTACGAATTGATTCAGAAATGAATAGCAATATTACGTCATATCAGTTTATTCCAGTACGCTCATGTGTTGGCCAGTAAAAAAATATTAAAAAGTGAGAAAAATACGCTTTGGGTAATTCCGTCAATAATTGGAGTAATATGTTTCAAAATAATAAAATCATACTCATTCAAGCATCCAATTAAACATTTTCTGGTTCCCTTTATTTAACATTCTTTTACTTCTTCATAAGCATTTCATAACATTCATAAAAATAATCAACGATAATAAATATGTAGGTAAAATGTTTGTAATAGGTAGGCATAAATATATCTCATTTAGGAAGCTACATCTTTCGTATTTCGTATAACAAAATTTTTTCAATAAACGCTAAGCAAACAACCATGTGCAGTATAACTTGTCACAAAAATATTCAAACCCATTCAGAAATACAATTAAAAACTGGAGTGTAATTACCCAATTCGCATGGACCGATGGATAATATGGTTACGTGAGATTTCCAAGTAGCATTCTATACTGCGGAGAGAGAACTCGTGATAAGGTTTTCTCGCATGTAGGTTTAAAAAAATGATTATTGCCGATTATACCCATGATTCCCAAAACGTAAACAACAGACGTATATTCAATTTAAATGACAGTTCTTTCATAGATTCAATTAGAGTTGAGCTTGTGACCCCCTCCAGGACATTTGTCCAACTGAAAAATTGGTAGAGCCATAAAATTCTGATTGAGTAGGACCAGGTGATGTTCCTTGCTGTAATTGTCGAATCAAAATTTAGAATTTGAAACTGGTATATCTAAGCTGGGCTGTTCATTAGGTCTGTAACCAGACTATCTTACCTGTAAGAATTGATGTAACTCTTCCTGTGTATCAAAAATCATAACCGAAAATGGGGATCCGGGTACGTGCTCCCCAGCCCACCTAACCTCAACTCGATAGTCTCCTGGTTCCGTTGGATCAAATTTGCATAATATTGTTCGATCTTTCTGACTTTCCCGTTGCATTTCAACCCGGAACGCACCTTTGGGTCCTCGTACACGAACTGTAAGTTGTCCAGCTCCAGCCCCACGCGTATCACATATAAACCGTGATTGGAACGTAGCTAAAACACCATGTTCTATGCCTGGTCCATAAACTTTAACTCGAGAGGCGTCGGGTAGACCGACCACTTTTAGATTGAACGGACTTCCGACGACGTGCTCTCCGGAATACTTGATACTTAATAAGTGCTTGCCAGGTTCTTGTGGACGAATGTTCAAGGTGAATGTACCATCACCGTGATCATAAAGTTCGCAGTAGGCAGTTTTTCTTGGTCCAACGCATTGGGCTGTAAGTTCTCCAGGTCCTGCACGGCGTGTGTCAATAAAGCTTCGAATATCCTTCCCAACAGTACCAGCTCGTAATCCATCACCAGTGCATATAACTTTTGATGAGTCTCCGATTGCCCCGATACTCACAGTCATTGGACAGTTTGGAACTGGCCTAAAGATAATTACGGAATTTAACACCATATTTCAAACCCAAGTAATTAGCTTTATTCGATCTGAGGTACTTACTTTCCACCCCATGTCACATTCAACTGGTAACTACCAGGCACTCGTGGTACGTAGACGGCTTTGTAAACACCTCCTCCCACAGGTTGAACTGTTACTGGAACGTCCACGTCTGCACTATGAAGAGAAACTTGTGCTGGACCAAGTCCAGCTTGGGAAGCATCAATTGTAAAGTAGGCTTCTTCCCCACATCGCGCAGATACCAAACCAGCGCCGCTCAAGACAACAGGCCCTTCGTACTCCCTAAAAATAAATAAAACAATAATTAGTTTCTAAATTGATATTTTAAGCATTAAAAACTACATCAGACAAAATTCAAGGTTGGCTTACCCCGCGGGAGCAGAGTGTACAACGATCCTTCTCGGAGCACTTTCAATATCGAAGTGACCCCATTTCAGGTTTAACAAATATTCTCCAGATTTTAGCGGAGTGAGTACAAGTTTGCATCTGCTTGCTAATGCTGACTCAACTCTAACTAAGTCGCTGGTATCTTCTCCTGAATTTCCTATTGGTTCAACTGTAGCTTCCAAAGTTCCTGGCCCGGCGTCCACAGTGTTAAACGCTATTTTCCTCTCCTCGCCAATCGCCAATTGTATTGCTTGATCCTCGAGAGGATCATCATTTGTACTTGTACTGCAATGTGCATCCCAGCCCCCTATAACCCTCAACTTCGAACCATCTACAACACGAGGATGAAAGGGAGACCCAGGAATGTCAATGCCAGCCCAAGTAACCCTAACATCAAAAACGCCCACTTCAGTAGGAACGTATGTAGCTTGGAAGTGTCCGGAGTCTTTCTCTCCAGAAACACGCTTCACTTCGCATTTGGCAACAGACTCTGGACCTTCAACTGTAACTGATGGCACACCAGGTAGACCTGGTCCAAATATTTGGAAAATTGCTGGTACTCCTACATGCGCGTAATTCAGTCCAGCACCATCCGCCTTGGCAGCTCCAGCTTCTTCTGCTTGAATGACAATGGGGCATCCAGGTACTGGCTCTCCACCATAGTTCAACATGATTTTATACTTCCCCGGACGTTTTGGTGTGAATCTCAATACATTTTCACCATGCTTATCATCACTGTATGGGAACAACGGCTTAGGAAGACCTTCAGGCCCAGTAACATCACTCTCTAGCAAAGCATCCCCAGCTTGAGACACATCCACAGGCAAGATAATCGACTGCCCAACGGTCAAAGCAGTTGGGATAGATCCAATGAGCACTTTCTGTGGGTCATAAACATGGCACACGAATGGAGAGTTCTTCACCATTTTGCTTCTATGATATACAGCTACTTCATGCTGCCCCGGTGAGTTGGGAGTAAACTCTGCTCGCAGGTTCCCATCACGCTGCTGATAACAGCGTACTGGAACTGCAACTCCGCCTGGTCCGCTAACAACCACATCAAAGTCCCTTCCCGACGATCCTTTCGTTAAAATCGTAAATCCTGCAGACCGACTGCAACGTGCCAAATATAACCCAGGCCCTGTGGCAACAGTATCCTTCGAGTGAACTCCACTGTCAGCGACAATTAGATCGAATGGACATCCCTTGGCATTGAATCCATGACATAATACATGTACACGATGGGTAAGTGGTAATACAGGCTTAAAATTTATCAAGAAAACACCATTGCCCATGTTTCGTCTATTGCATCGAACATCTCCGAGTCCTGTTTTGATTTTCACGTCAATCGCGTCGTCAGACTCAACATCAAGGCCAGATCTTGAGATATCCACTTTGAACGAAAAATCTTGGCCTAGCACAGCGGTTTCAGATTTCTCACGGATGCGAACCAAAAGAGGATCAAAAACTCGAGCTTTCAAAGGCTGTGGCAAAAGCAGGGCTTTTGAACCTTCACTAACTGCAATCTCGTAGATTCCTACTCGGTCAGGAGTGAATTCAGCTCTCATATATCCAGATTGAAGGGCTCTTGTACGAACTCTGATCGTACTGGTGCCATCTGGTCCTATAACATTCACATCGGGATTTTCTGGTCCTCGTTTTTCCAAATCGATGAATGCTGTCGTGCCAGCGATCACTGCTTCCAAGCCAGAAGTTACGATTCCCTGCTGAATCATTGAGCTGTCACTAATACTTTCCAATTCCAATCCGGAAACTCCATTGATTGTGGAATATGACTCTTCTATGGCACATTCAAAGGGTGAGCCTGGCACATCCACATCGTTAAAAGTAATGTTAACGAAATGAGTTGTTGATTCTTGCGGAACAAATGTAACATCNATACTTTCCAATTCCAATCCGGAAACTCCATTGATTGTGGAATATGACTCTTCTATGGCACATTCAAAGGGTGAGCCTGGCACATCCACATCGTTAAAAGTAATGTTAACGAAATGAGTTGTTGATTCTTGCGGAACAAATGTAACATCATATAATCCTCTGCTTCTTGCGGTAACTTCAGCTCGCAGCGACTGCTTTCCAGTTGTTACTACAAGCTCCAATGTTCCTTCTCCAGCTGCAGATGCATCCACTGTAAACGTAATTGGCTCTCCAACATTCCCATCCTTGAGCCCTGCAATTTTTACTCGGCCAGCATTGTATACATTACAACTGAATGGGCTTCCAGCAACAGGCTCTCCATCCAAATTAATGGAAATTGAATGAGGCCCGACTTCGGTTGGCGTGAATGTTGCTTGAATCTTTTCCGGTAAGGAGCCAGTTAGATTAATTGGCAAATGAATTGCAGATGGACTGAGCACAAGAACATTGCATGCTGAAACTTCAGCTCCTATAAAATCAAGGAAAATGTGTAAGGATTGAGTAGAAAAAATTAAAACATTATAAAAATCTTTAAAAACATGCTTCTATACCCTGTGGATCGATAGTGATGGTTGCTGGCTGATTAGCAGCTGCAGACTTAAGAGCACCGCCAGATACTAAAACCTTCTCTGTATCTGTAACCTTGCAGGTGAAAGGCGAACCAGGAACAGCTTCGCCATTAAAGCGTACAGAAATCATATGCGGTGCTGCTTCTTGTGGTCTAAAGTTGACTCGAAACTTTGCATTTCCTTCTGCTTGAACATAATTGGGAACATTTCGCCCTCCAACAGACACTATAATCTCCAAATTTCCGGCTCCTCCGCCTGATGCATCGATTGCAAAGTAGACAGGTTTACCGCGGAAGCCTGGACTAATATCTGTTACGCGAACCTTGCTTGCGTCATAAGCTTTCACCAGAAACGGACTTCCAGGAACAGTAACCCCGCCAAGGGATACTTCCACGGTGTGATCGCCTGCATAACAAAATTTGTATTCATGAGAGGTGGTTCTTAATACAAAAATGCAATTGAAATATCCTCATAGTTTATCAGAGGTCATTCTGCACTCACCAACATCTACCGGAACATATTCAACTAGGTAACGATTATCTGATGGCATTTGTATGGATGAATGAACAACTTTCTTTAGTGGTCCTGTGATCTTGACTTCGGGTGTGCCAAGGCTCACTTCTGGTTCTATTACGAAAGTTGCTCTACGGCCAACCGGTACTTTTTCCAAACCTTCTCCTGAAATATTGACTTTCGACGCGTCGACAACATCGCACTTGAATGGGCTCCCTAAATTACATCATATGTATGCATATCGTGAAATTACTGAAATTAAGGAGCTAATTAGACATTGATTGCATGTATGGACATACCTGGAATGTCTTCAGAATTAAACCTTAACTCAATCATGTGTGGCTTTGCCTCTTTTGGCGTAAATGATATGGCATAAGTGTGGCTTCCTTGGGCTTGAGCAGAGGTTGGAACTTGTCCACCATTTACAGTAACTTCTAAATTTCCGGGACCAGCTTTGGATGTTTCCACTGTTGAACAATAAGAATTTTTAGGGTTTACTTTTGGAATAAAAGCTAAAAGTTATACACTCGTTGTTACCTATAATATCATTTACAATGAAAATTAAGAATTTGTATTGTAAATGTGATACAACAACAATATATATTCCAATACATTTCGCGTTAACTTCAATAACATACCCAAAAATGTCACTGGCTTTCCTACAATTCCTCTTTCCGTATCTTTAACTTTGATTGCTCCGACATCATAAACTTTGCATGAAAATGGCGATCCTGGCACTGGTGTTCCTTTCAAAAGCACAGATATTCTATGTTCTCCAGGGATCCTCGGAGTAAACTCAACTCCAAAGGTGTTTTTGGCTTTTTCCAAAACCTGAGCAGGAACTGGAGCCGATCCTGGTCCTAAAGTGTATGGGAAATAACAAGAGTCCAAAACATTTTGTCATCAAGTCGTTACACAGTCAGTCATCATTCATCATCAGTTCTCTCTTTAGCCTAACTAAACATAGATCAGTCGTTTTCGGTAGGTTAGTTTTACCGTTACGTATACAGTTTATACAGTAAATGGGGTCACTTGATACCCTACACTATTTTGGGTTGCGTTTGTGTTTGTACTTTGTCGAATAGTAAAAGGATTCTGGTAGCAAGTTTCCAAAAAATGGATCAAAAAAGGATATTCCAGTAGAATCTTCTTTTATTAGTTTTCATAGTTCTTTTTAAAGTACATTTCTTTAAGACGGATTTTCATAGTTAACAGTTTGTAAGGATACGTGGTAAATTCCATCTTGTAGGAATAATAAAGGTTTATTGATTAAGTAGGTCTTTTAAAAATGGTGGCTATGCGTATAGTTATTTTTAAACTACCCGCTAAGCGGGCAAGTTGAGTTTAAAATAGGGGTAGTAAAAAGTTAAATAACAATTTATTAATATACTTTAAAAACATCCCTTGTCACTTGGTTTATCGATAGGGTTTAGTCTCATTAAGTGTGCTTGAGTTGGCTAAAGAGTTATATATGTAGTTTGTATCTCAGGGTTAAACTCTAATTGATTATATTTTACTATTCATTAAATTATTACACGCTATTGGTAATTAATAAGGTTTACTAACCGGCCGATCCGACTGACGTATATTTACTGTTATGCATTTGTTACTCGAAATCAGAATACATTTTTGAGCCTAAAACCCAGATTTTAAGTGCACAGTTATTGGAAGTTATACTGTAAATCGTTTCTGAACGAAAATCATGAAAATGTGCATAAACCGGATACACGAAGGTGCTGGATTTTGAGTGACTGCCTTTTCCCAGGTGAAGTAATCAGGATGTTGTAAAAGATTGCAATACATTAAACTAATTCAATAGCTGAGAGCAGCAAAATACTATTCAAAGGCAGGTGTTTAAATTAATTCGATAATGAAATAAATCAAGCGTATATCGTGCAAGTATAAGTATTTCAAGAAAAAACTACAAAAAAGCTCGGCCAAACTTTTCGATGATACCACAATCGCATGACTTAATAGGTCACTTTACTCTATTGCTATTTTTAAAATATACTACACAAAAGAATACTAAGGTTAGCAAATAAAAGAAGTGTTGGTAATTTATCGTTCTCAGTTTTTCTGCAAACATACTACATGTATTGAATTTTCGTATTTTTGTGAGAATTTGAGGATTGAATGCCCTCAAAAAGTTTTTATTGGAGATTAGTTGGAAATTCAGCTTGAATTCAAGAGTTTAAAAAAGTTCAGTTTCTTATGTAAGACGGCTTTTTGATTCTTGCATAACCACAGCTTTCTAAGGAATTCATCTTTATGTTGTAGTAGACCATGTAAACGTAAAATTAAAGAAATTGAAAAGCATACTCTAAACAATGTAATGTGGGTGGTGGAGGAAGAATCGTTTAGTATGTAATAATAGTTGATTGTAGAAAGAAAAAAGTAGGAGTGATAGAAAACAGATGAATACAGGTGTATAATAAGAAGACGATACAATTTATAACATGCTTAGTGCTAATGTTGCAATTAGGTACAAAATATAACTGGTAAAGTGCTAAGCTTATTTTTAGTATCGTCTATCTCTGTAATGGAAAGTTGTAGAAGAAGAGGAGTGACGTCCTGTGGAAAACAGAAAAAAATACAGAGAAAATATAACTTTATTGTTATATCATACTTGTAATCTAAAACAACATCGCATCGTTTGATAGTCTGCAAATACATTGTGTTCAACAATGAAAAATCAATTCAAGTTAGTATTGTTGTTGTTACACGGGTCTAATATGTTACAGACCACAATGGGAATTAATAAGGAGAAAAAAACGACAGGACGGAAGCTGTAACATCACAGAAAATCTTTCGTACAATGATTAGATTACATTAGACAAACAGGTCGCTCCAATTATACTTGATGCTGTGTGTCAGTCAGTAGCATTCAAATTGTGACTTTTTTATTGCAAAAATTAAGGGAGGTGTTTTTTATTACTTGTGCTAATAACTTTTACTTAGAGGATTATAAAAATAGGGTTTTTACTTCGCTTAGCCTCATATTGTGTTTCAATTATTAGATGCCGCTTTTTCGCAATTACCTAAGTTTAATATACCTCATTAAAATCCTGAACAAAAGTATTGTTTATAATATTGGGCTTTACCGACAGATAGATAGCCAAGAAATTGAATAACTTTATAAATAAGATCCTGTGTTAAATTCTACTTTTGTTATCGATTTATTAAGTCAATTGTTTAAAATTGCGGGAATGGCCATGGCCCAACTACTTTAAGATTTCCCATTGACATAGTTTATTGGCATGCATGCATTGATTAGTTTCAGCAATGGGCTGTGGCTGTGTGATCAACATTAAGCGTAAATACCCGTCCTTTTCCGATGAAATGACAGAAAAATTAGAGTATTTTATAGAATTAAGCGTGTAGAGTGTTTTCATGCATGCAATAAAAATTAACGAGAGTAAACAGCGTATATAGCACACAATAAAGTTAGCGCCTAAGCCATGTCCGTAGCGTTTAAAAGTTGACATTTGCATTTTTAAGGTAGTCGTAAAACCGACTACATGACATGAATGAAATAGCACAACATTCAAATTTGTATTATGCTTATGCTATTTGATGTAATGTAATGCAATGTTTGTACGTACCTTCAACAGCTACTTCTACATCATCTAATGCGCTGTGTACGTTGTTTAGTGAAAAGTGAGCGGTTTTGCCAACAGGAGTAGCTGCCAAGCTTGGTCCCGTTACGACAACCTGACCAGGGTCTGCTGACACTGTGGCGACGAATGGGGAACCTGTATCATAACCAAATCGGGTTGCGTTAAACATTCATGTTAATATGATGTTCCCCATTTGAAGACAGAATATATATTGCAAATTGCGGGGAAAAAATGAATGCGACCAAATTTAAGCTTGTAAATTCTTACCAGGTACGGGTTCTTTGTTGAATGTTACAGTGACCGTATGGTCAACAGGTTCCAATGGCACAAAAGATACGTTGAAGCGTGCGCCACCTGATGATTATAAAAACGTTCTAGCTTGAAATAGGTAAACGAAAGAGTAAAATTAGTTTGCAGTAAACTTACCTTGCGGATGGACTTGCGTGGGTACGTTTCTTCCCTTAGCTCCAATAGTTATTTCTAGATTCCCCTCCCCAGCTTGGGAAGCATCCACAGTGAATTGTATGCTTCTGCCTAATGCTCCTCTTGGTACTGGACTTACGTAAACCCTTTTCGCATCGTATGCTTTGGCAATGAATGGAGTTCCGGGAGCAGGTACTCCATTGTGATGAACAGTGATAGAATGAGGTCCAACTTCCACTGGCGTAAACTCAGCGGTAAAGCCAGAACGAACGGACCCGGAAACTTTCACAGGTAAGTCTCCACTTGAGCCCTTTACTGACACTGCTAGTTCAGCAGAGCTGGACCCGTCAACAGCAATATGGAATCTGGAAATTTTGTGTACTGGTATTAACTCAAGACCGGATAATGACACTGCAACTTGTCTGGTATCGGCAACTTGACAAACTATGGGGCATCCCGGTATCGTTTCTCCATTAAATTTGATGTCGATTGAGTGAGGCTTTGCTTGCTCTGGTGTGAACGACACGAGACAACATCCTCCACCAAGAACACGGACCTGATTTGGAAGCTCGCCATCATTTATGGAAATTTCTAACTGCCCCTCGCCCGCGTCTTTAGCATCAACTGTAATGAATTGCATTAAAGATATTTTTATTAGACGGTTCCATCTTTTTCAAACCTTACAAGATACATCTTGTCTCCTATATGACGCTGCATGTTGATTTGTCAAATTTTTACCTTTGAACTGTGATGTCTGACCAACAACGCCTGGAGTTACGTCCAAAACTCGGATTAAAGATGAGTTATAGACCTTAGCTACTGAAGACATGCGTCTTCCAGCGACGACAACGTCAACAAAATGGGTACCAACTTCAGATGGAGTAAACTCCAGCACAAATTGCCCACTGCCTTCTTCTAAAAGTCTGTATGAAATTGGCTTCCTGCTTGGATCTGTACAGCAGTAAAATTATGAAAGTTAATGAAAATACTGTTCCGCTTCCGCTTACATACTGACGTTCTTTCCATATAACAATCAGAAGGAGTCTACATAATGTCGGGATCACCGATTGGCTTTCCAAGTTATTTCCAGTGATGCATGTATCATTAAATGACTTGGTTTTATAAAAAGATTAAGCAACAGGTTTACGCCTTACTTAAGACACTGACGTCTACAGCTTCCCGGGTGAATCCGGGAGCGTTCAGTTCAAAGACTGCATTTTTTCCAAAGCGGACATGACGAACAGGATCCCCGCGGATCATCATCACGTCATTTGACTCTTGTTGGCGTGAAGATTCCATCATAGAGTCCGTTAGGCCATCTGCTTTCTCTGAAACGTTGACACGCCACGGACTTCCTGAACATTACAAGACATGATCATTCATTTCATTAGTAATGGCATGCTACCACAAATATGTATACTATAAAACTTTTCTAAATGAAAGTATTTTTAGCGCTAATGTTGAAAAGTGGATGTTTTATTTTAAGCTTATCATACACCTTTCGTTCTTTTTTTTACTAATCAACGTACATTCTATTCTGATACATCAATTAAGTATGACACTTACACAAGGATGAAAGGAAAGGTTTTACATTGCCTAGAAATTCTTTTGCATAAAATATTTCTACTTTAATGCGCTCGACCTACTGTATAGACAGAAAAACGAAACAACATCCGTGAATAATTATCAATGATATGACAGGTATGTTTTGGCTAGTAAGTAAAGTAAATTAATATGATTCAACTGAGGACTGTCGGTGGGACAGGATACTAGCATAGATTGCAAAAGTGTTTGCTCGCAAGGAGAAGAAAAAAATGCCATAGTAGGGCAGATAGGCATCAAAGGAATAGATAACGGGACCCCTTTTCTTGGCACCACTATACCACACTAATATGAAAAACCAGCTCATATGAAAATAGCAGTCATACATTCGAACAATCTATGGTTTCACTCACACACTCACTACCTTTTACAATGGCCTTAAGTTTGACGTTTGGTTATGATGACCCATCTTTTACGATTCATAATACATATTACATTAAGACATTTTTACAATGTTGAGCATATAAGGACGAGCAAATCGCCCATCTCAGTTTTATACAAGGTAATACTATTGCTGACTGAGGGGAAAAATTGTTGTGCTTTCTTCCCCACGAAAAGTATCATTAGCCATTCAGTTCATCGCTTTTATTGAAGATTCAACCTCAATATCAAGCCTACAAGAAAATGTCCGTTATAAATATACTCAACACTAAAGTAAGTGAATTCACATACGAACGAAATCGTGGATTCGAAAGGAGAGAATATTTCTATTTTGCTGGTATACATTCTGCCTGATTTTGTGGATATGATAATGACAATGAGAACGAGAGTGGAGGACCATTGAAGAAAACCTAAGTGTCATTTTTAGTTTGTATGTTTTAAAATGTAGATTAAAACAAATCCATTTTAAAAATACCATTCACTTTCTTAGGGAGTGAGGTTTTCACATTTGAATAAATAAATTTCATTATGCTTGTAGATTGACAAAGAGGAGAATACAAAAACATCTCCAGTGTATCAAGGACTTGATATGAGTTATAACAACCGCCTATAGTTCGTCTTTAGTTACAACTATTTCAATCTTATCTTCATTGTAGATTATGCACAAATTTAATGCTCATCTAAGTCATGATAGTTCTATTGTTGCGACAGACCGAGCGTAAATCTTAAATTATTCCGCGACTAACTCTGCCTGGTTTTAAGGTGTTTAGGAAAACCACGACAAAACTTACGTTGTACGTAGTTTCTGGATTTTTTCGCTTTGTTACTTTGATACACAAGCTTTCGCAACATTAGTAGTAGCATCTCATTTTTAGACTAAAAGCTTTTAGTGGTATCATTTGTTATGCGATTTTTTAGATCGACTTTGTAATTTTCAAGGAACAGAATTCGGATAGTAGTATGTAACAATACGTAATCTTGGATTTAATTCAAAATCCTTGTGGCTTAAAAAGGCACGTTGAACAGTACGTATGAGGTAACAGTGTGAATGTGGACTCAAAGCTTCGGACGAAACATGCCTCAAAAAATTATTCTTATCTACTTAAGTGGATTTTCCATCGAAAGGCAAGCGGTTACTTAATATTTCTATAAGAATATTTTTCTATGCAATTTTTATTGTACTCTTATTCTTAATGCCTATACCAAAAACACGTCTTATGAGACGCAAACATTCATTTGCATGTAAATAATATTTTTCTTCTAGCCAAGCTTGTTGACGTTGATTTCTCAGAGAAAACTGACACCTGAAAAACCCATTTTCAAGATAAAAATCACTTTAACTGGTGTGAATGTGAATGTCATGATTAAGTACAATGTAAAAGGGGGTAACATCTTACCGCTATAAGTACCATTTCGAAAACTAATTTATCTAAAAACTCCATTGTTTCGTAGTTTAGGCAAATACGAAGTCGTTTTTCCTACAACTTCGTTTGATACAATGAAAAAGGTAGTACAAAACGTGACTGAAGGAGATTTTGAGTTGGAAACTTTCTGCTGTTTCCGCAAACGACATTAGCAAGATTCAGACACTAAATACGATTACTTATTTGCAATCGTAATACGTAATGGTGGTAATAAAGGAATGAAGAATGACACGACTATTTTACCAAATAATTTAGTTGCATGTAGCTAAATGGGAAATATTAAATTTGATTTTGCAGAGTCGTAAAATAATTTATTTGCAAAGAGTTCTCACTCTGTTCGTGGGTATTCTCATGAAATGAAAGTGGTTACACGCATGTTACATACATGATTCAAGGTTTCGACGTGATATAATAAGACACAGCGCTGTGAAAACACGACTTCGTTTTTAATTCGCGATGGGGCTATTACACTATCATACAAAAAATTTTATCTCCGATCGCGAACTCCAATACTTGGTGACAACATAACATATTACTTTGCTGAACTTCACCAATCTATTGTGTATTGGGATCATGTGGTTAATATAGAGAAAACGGAAAATGTCAAAATGTTTTCACGTGAATTTAATGAATAAAAGCAAAAAAAAAAAAAAAAAAAACGTGACTCGACACCCCGACGGAAGCCTCTGAAGATACAGAAAGTTCACATATGTAAACGCAAAATGAGATCTGTTTTGAGAATGAATACCTACCATTTTGTATTTGTGATTTTAAGATTTACTGCAACACATGCAAAAGTACATGTAGTAAAGCCTCATCTTTTGAGCCGGCGGAAACTTAATTTGATCTAATCGTCTACTTTCCTTTCTGCACCTGTCTGTTACATTATTCAATATTTTTGTAGCAGATCATTATTCAGATTTTAAGCAAGATTCAAGATTACAGATATTTGCATGATTCAAAAACAACTGACCAAAATTATTGAAATTGGTGTTTAGTATTTAATCCAAAAAATAATTTTTTGACTGATTCTATTACTCCAATTAAAGATATCCAATATCCACTTTCATTTTCTCTTACGTACAATGAGGTTATAAGATGAACCTTTAGTCGATGATATCTAATAATAATAATAATCTTCAATTAAGGCTTCAAAGCCCACCTTGCCGATTTCGCTAGGGCATGTCTTTATACACGTTATTTAAGATTTACATACACAAATTCAAATGAAACAATATTTTTCAGCAATGAAGATTCGTTGGTAAGACTTCAAACTGTGATAGCCTGCTCACAAAATATTTTTCCACAGGGCTCAAGTTCCTAAACAACCTTTTTCGATTGAGATCAGACGTAGACAGTCTGATACTTTCTGCAAGGGATTTACGTATCCTGTCGTCGCCTCAGCAGACGGCAAGTCACAGTCAACGTTAGTGTGTGTAAAAGAAAGTTGCCCAACCCTAGGCAAATTTTTGTTGTTGACTAGATTATATAGCCATGCGACGTGTCAAGCGGCAACCTTGATGGTTTCACATAAGGTGTACTTTTGCTGTATTTTATAAAATTGAAATTATAAGCTGTCTTTGTTTATTAGTTTTACTTGAAATAATTTCGTTCCAAGGTTGACTGTTGTATAAAAACGTGTTGTACTTTGTACGCATAGGCATTGCATGTACACATAATGTCAGAAGAACACCCTTCTATTTTTTTGCTACTTGTGCAAAATCGCATGAACGACAAAAGTCATAGGAATTTTTGGGTTTCATTGAAGAAACAATTTCATTTAAAAACGTCAAAGTCAACAGACAATTACTAAAGACTCAAGTGTTAATTCTTCGCCTAAACTCAACGGCATTTATTACTCCCAATTCTTAGTCGTTTGAATTAACAGACTTCTCTCTCACTCAAACAGCGGTTTAAAGTTTGCAAGGTTATGAGGTTACTATTATCATAATGACAAAAGAACGCAGGAAAATATGCTATCATCGCACATATCCCTTTTTGCAGGCCTTGTAAGGCATACCATAGCTTATGCCTACATCACCTCCTTTACAAGCCCACAAGTGAAGCGGAATTGCGATAAGTTTGAAACAACTGTATACGGAGGGAACTTACGGTAAATGTAACATACAACAATATGTGTTTACAATTTTTTCCGCCTTAACTTGTCCAACAGGTATTTTCTTGTATGTAAATCCTAGTCTATCAGTGTTTGTTGCTTGAAACGATAGGCTTCAATCTATAACTTAGCTAATGCACTTACTTATACACGCATATTAAGCTTGATTCTTTAAAATAAAAGACGTAGGACGATGTATCGCCGGCATACATAGATTGCTGTATGTCGAAGGCATACGTTATGTAGAAATGATTGTTTTCACAGGTAACATTGCTGTTTGTTTCCCTTCGTAGTTTATTAGACTAACTATGTGGCGCTCTTATAAATAATACACACGTATTATCATAGCTTTCGAACCATGACTAAGAACACGTTTTCATACAAAGAATGGTTTTAAGATTCAACACCTTACGACTCATTCGCAACAATGAGCCCTGCAAAAGCTTGAGTGTTTAGAAATGTAAGATGACCTATAGTGCAGACCTTCGCACCTGCGAAAGGACCGGGGCTCAATAATCATAGGCCAAATGGCATTTTTCATTTGTCAATGTGTCTTGGCAAAAAAAAACAAAGCGAGTTCTACAGTCATCTCCAATATTAGTCGAAAGCAACTTCTTGTCTTCAATTTTTCGAAAGTTGCTGTTCGCCCGTATTTATCTTTGTTGACTACGTTGAAGCACCCTAACACTCAACTTCATGCATTTTGTATAGCTTCAAGCGAAAGAGAAAGAACTTTCTATTGAATTTGTCTTTATAGGGTTGGCTTTTATAGTTATATAGGATGACTCAGTTTGACAAATCCTCAGAGTGGAATGTAGAAAGGTGACGAAATTCTTTTCTTCATGCATATAATAGCCATGAGGTATAATATTGAGCTCAAAAACATGTGGGACTATTCCTCATAATTATTTAAAGCATATCGATTCATGTCATTATGAAAAATACGAGATTTTTCTAAAAGAATCTAGCCATTGTCAACTACACAAGCATATGAAGTGAAAAAAGTGTACAATGAGAAAGGTTGCACAAACGGCTAGATAGATAGAGCTCATACGATACATTCCAATAGACAAACGCGGTGAAGAGGTAGGTAAATTCATGCTTCGTTAAGTGGATGGGTAATATTTGATGATATTACATATTACCATGTTTTTTTTCGGGTTTCAAAGAATATCATAACAAACTTCATTCAAAGGAATTAGTATTTATCATCGCATCGCTCACCACATATCACTGTCGATGTTAGCGCAATGATTAGAAAAGCTTTTCTTATTATTCTAAACTTCACTCTTCTAAGCTGATCTGTTTTTACATTTGAGGTGATGAGAAGAGTAAAATATTCTAAAAGCTATTATGGTGTTATCGGTGTGTAAGAAATATTTAAAAACAATCTTAGTTGTATTTTTTGACATCTGAGGGGTAAATAAGTACAGGGAGCTCAAGAAATATCTCCATATTTACTCTTGATAAAATGTTTTCTAAACTGGTTCGAGTACTTGAGGTTGTTTGAAATGCTCAAGAAATATCTCCCTATTTAC
>VICI01001555.1:0-21533 GCA_019593645.1 Akabosia matsudoensis
GAATCATAATGATCACTGCTGTTTCAAAGTATTTGTTCTCAATCAGTCGGAACGTTTTGAGACGAATATTGGACCACGCAGTTCCGAACGGTGTGTCGTCCACGGCAAACATTGGGAATCTCTCGTAAAAATGCGGTGGCATACAATCCGCAGGATATTCGTCCTCTTCGCCTTTGGGTGCGTGAACCGGTTGTTCCCCCTCTCCAGTTTCTTCACATTCTTCGTCTTCAATCCATTCCAGGTCTTCTTTAGACATGTCGCGCTTCTCGTCGTCATCTGAGTCAGAGTGACCTCCAGCCGCCCCATCGCCAACATCGATTAACTGTGCTTGCTTCTTTTTCGGATAGTGAGTATGGCTTCCATAGGATTTCATTGATAACGTTTCTGCCTCGTCTTTGTTCACTTCGTTGTCTTGGATTTGCTTGAGATTATTCATGAGCCGTTTACTGTTCATCACCATGCGTGCCGTGTCAGCCAAGCGGGGCCTTTTCCGAGCAACACCATCAACATTTGAGTCTATTGTGACTGGGATCGTTTCCTCTGGCGGTGGTTGAGTTGGGGCGGGTCGCGGAACAATTTGATTCTTTGCACGGATTAATGTGTCAACAATGGAGCGGAGAAACTGTCGAATTTTGGCTTTCACCCATTTTATGAATCTGCCGATTCTGTCGAATGCCTCAGCGAGCTTGTTGGTTTCCGGGTCAGGGGCTGAGCTGAGATTGGACGCACCAAAACTGCTGAGCAACAGAGCCAAGAACAAGTTGAGAACGACCAGGTTACCGATGACGACTGTCGCCAGGAAAAATGGAACACATGCTCCACCAGTAACGAGCATGCAGTCCCACATGGACTCGATCCATTCACCGCACAACACACGGAAGATAATCATGAACGAGTGGCCGAAATCTGTAAAGTTCCAGCGGGGTAGTTCTCCTCCAGGGAAGAGGTGTGTTTTGTCTATCGAGTATAAATAATCGTGTTTGTTATAATAATAGCCGCTAACTTGATATTATGTTATTCGCATAACCTAATCCTTACCAAAGTAATTTTTGGCGAATAGCTGCATTCCCATCACGGCGAAAATGAAAATGATGATGACCAAGACGAACACCAGATTACCCAAAGCACCCATAGTTTTACCCATGATGCTTATCAACAAGTTCAAGGTTGGCCATGACTTTGCAAGTTTGAAGACTCGAAGCTAATAAAAAACACAAAGAAAAAAAGTGTCTTCAAAATGTTTTCGAGTATTTTCATGAGCTAGCAAGCACGATTTTTCTCAGCGGAACATACCAATCGAAAGCTTCTCAACGCACTGATTCCTGGAAGATTGGCATCCTCGAAAATCAACTCGATCAGAGATAAAGCTACGATAACAAAGTCGAAAATGTTCCAGCCAACTTGGAAGTAAAATTTTGGACTCATCGCCATCAGCTTCATGGCGCACTCCACCCCGAAAATAGTTGTGAACACCTGCAAAAGATGGGCGTCGTTTTGTCCAGTTACATATTTACTAGAAATTTGCAGTTGTATTGCAGATGTATTTCGACTAAAGAAGATGCAGCAGCCTACCTTATTTCCTGTTTTCAAAGTCAGGTCCATAATGTAGTTTTCCTCCAACCCGTAATGATCCAAAGCCATGAATACTGTATTGACGACAATAGCCAAAGTAATGAAAAGCTCAGTGAATGGGTCAAATACAATGAAAGCAATGATTTTCTTGAGGAGACTCCATGGAAAGCCGCAGTCCCATACGCAAAATATGTCTAAGGCAAAATCAGTCCCATACATTAATATACTGCCTGTTAATTACCAACAGATCCATATATAATTTTGCATACCAATGCAACGGAAACATCCTTCGATAAGCTTTTGCTTGATTAGCTCCTTCATATTTACGGGCTCTTCTTCCAAATCGCTTACACCACTCAACCGACTTGTTCTTCCAGCCGCCTGTTCTATGATATCATTAAGCACCATAACATCTTTCATGTCAACTGCAGTGTTCGCAGGGTGTAATTGATGACTAGAGTAAAGTCCTTCCCGTTCCGGTGCTTGTTTCACTTTCCCCACGTCGTCCACACTTCCAGAGTGTTCCTATAACAATATCCATTACCCATAAAAATTCAACTGTGTCATAAATATATAGCTCAATCAGCATTTTTATCGAGTTTTACCCCGTCGTACTGTTTGTAGCTTTTCTCGTGATCGCCATACAACGTCTTTGCCCTTTGAATCAATTGGCTCTCTTTCGTAACAGCATGTCCAAACGCGTGTCGTCCTCCTGACAGGATGTCGTGGGAGGTGTATGAAAGCCGTGATGCATGAGAGTTGTACGATGAATGTCTTGAGCCCATGGCCGCTACAAATAATAAAAAGTCAACTGTTTAGTAGGCATATATTTAGATTTCCGGGCCATTAAATCAGTCATTTTCTTACCAAAACTAGGTATCGTGTGTGTCTGATGAAGTCCATTACAAAATGGAAGTATTATCGCCCCATTTTCTTCACTCATAGGAGTAGCGGCCGTTGAGTCGTCTGCATACGGCAAATGTTCCTGAGCATCCATATAAGTTGACAATACCATTAGCTTATCTTTTCCGTAAGGTTGGGATCCTCTTCGGACGTTGTACGGGCTTCCGGGCAAACTGATGCTGGCGCTGACGTCAACTTTCCTCCCTCGCACAGTATGATTTATCTTGGAATGAGAGCCTGCACAGGATACGTTACATTCCGACTTTGCATCTTTCACAGGGTCATCACCTCCCTGTTCGCCCGCCCATGTTTCATAGCTTCTACTGGAAAACTGCGAAGGGCTTTTGTTTGGATCATTTCCAGCTGCGGCTGCTTCAGCTTCAGCTGCTGCTGCTTCCTTAGCTTCAGCTCGTAACGCTCGCGCCTCTTCCTCAGCCCTCATAGCTTCTTCTTCAGCAGCTGCTGCCATGTCGTCTTCTTCCGCTTTCTTTTGGAGCTCATCATAAGACATTGCGACAATAGCCAAGATCAAGTTAACAAGATAATATGATCCTAAGAAGATAATGACGATGAAAAACAACATATGCCACGGACCAGCCGCTCGCAATATTTGTTGATATAAACTTTCCCAGAAGTCTTGAGTCATCAGACGGAATGCGGACAAGAACGCCCACCCGAAAGAGTCAAATGATGTGTAGCCGTAGTTGGGGTTCTTCCCGTAGCCTTGTAAGCAGGTATAGTTTGGTGGGCAAGTCCCAGCTCCTGAGGAGTTTCCACACAGGGGGTAATCTGAAGCACCATATTCTGCAGGAGCTGGATATGGATCCCAATTGGTGAAATTGGAGTTCCAGTTGTGCCAGTTTATATCTCGCTCTATCCCTTCCGAGCCGTCTTCGGGAAAATCCCTGATGCATTTTTGCGTCAATACACCCATGTAAATCTGCAGACCCATGAGGGCAAAGACAGACAATGCAAACATCGTGAGGATGATCACATCCCGTAGATTTTTCACAGACTCAATGACAGCTCCAACGATGGTCTTCAAGCCAGGGACGATGGCCACCGTTTTCAAGGCTCGGAGAACGCGAAAGGTTCGCAGAGCCGCGAGATTACCCAAGTTGATACCCATCGTGACGTAGCTAATTAGAAGAAGAGGTTTTTGCACATTTTATTTCATATCATTTCATAATTTTAGTGATAGCATCGACAAAAAAAAAAAAAAAAATCAGAAAACGGACAAACAAAACTAAAGCGAAAAAATGCATTTTATTTATATCTTTCTTTCGCAGGTAAAATAAAAAAGATCACTTACGTAAAGCCACACAGGTGTGTAAGGTTCGTTTAAGAATGTAGCAAACTCTTGAGTTATTTTTGGAGAGAGAACACGTCACCATAAATAATGGAGGTGGGGAAACCGAGGGGAAGGAAGTGGTGATATTGACAAACGTTTTTGTACAAAAAGTAATAGGTTAAAAATAGGCAGGAAAATGGGAGCCAAAACTTGCTATCTATCAGGCAACTTTCAGGTATGTAAAAGACACGTAAACTACAAGGTGAAAGCAATAAAGCCAAAATGTTAGAAAAAAACGTGAGCTATAATCTATTATTTTTGCTATACTAAAGTAAAGGTTATCTACAAGCTATAGAACTTGTTTGGTGTTTTAGAGTACTCACGCTAGCGAGATTACTACGAAATCTAGCCAATTCCAGGCATCTCTAAGGTATGTAAACTTTTCCAGAATAAATCCACGAGCCATCACTTTTACAGCCGATTCGAAGGTGTATATGGCTGTAAAGACAACTCTACAAAGTACACAACAACCACACAAAACCACCCCGAAAAAATTAAGTATTAATTTCAAAAACTGTAAGAATTACTGGTAGTAGTTGTTTTTTATAGAAACTTGATCAAATTTTTCCTAAGGCACACTTTAGTGAAATGACTTTTGAACCAGTGGATATTGCACAAAAAAGTGTGTCGCCAAAGGTTACAATTTTTTTATATCGAATTTTGTACGGTATATGCTACTTTAATTGTTGTTATTAGCTACTATAATTACGTCTACTTCTATTATGTACTTAATCTATGGAATCTCTAAATTGAATACTAACTCTGTTGATTCAGTAACGGGACTGGTGGGCATGATCATGACCATACAATTTGCCAAAATAGTTGTGATGATGACAAGAGAAAAGAGTCCATGCGTGAGAACGGCAACGGCAACACGTCGCACGGGATTGAAAGGACTGAGCAACCAAACTGCATCTGTAGCACTAAACCGAAAAATGTCTTTCTTCCTTGTAATGATAACGAATGTCTGCGGACAAATATTTTTATAGAAAGAAAGATTCACAAAATTGCAATCATAACTGGAAATGTTTTTATGAAAATATGTACCGGGATATTGTGAAAGAATGGATCAATATCTTCCAGCGGAATGTTTGCCATTTCCGGCTCAAATGCCGCTGCCATCCGAATCGGAAGCGGCATTCCCTGCTCCAGATTAGCGTCCGGATGAGGGCCATCATCATCATCGTCTTCGTCATATCGTTGCTGTAAAATGTTGACATTTATGTGGTTAAATTCAAACGAGCGCTTTCCTCAAAATATAGTTAGCTCAAGTTATTCATTTTAGTTGATATAACGCAAGCTATATTTGCATACACAGCATAGCAGCAACGCTACAACTTTATAAGCAAAAATGAGGAGGAATATATATTGTACATATTATTTTTGCATGCCCGTGTCACATGCTACAAACGGTTGTGTAGTAGAGTAGGTTCCTCCAAAACAAAAATAGTAAGCAGAAGGTTTTCTTGCAGGGAGGTGACGAATCCGAATGGGGTATTTACAGCAGGGACATAGCATTCGAGTTATCGATTGCACCATAAAATCATTACTAATTCACAGTTAATTCAGGGTAGAAAAGAGCTCAGAGCCATTGGTACATTGACTTCTTGCAGTGAGTAAATAGGCACTATAAATAGTTGAGTGCTAAAAATGTCTGAGTGACTTAAAAAACATGTTGATGCACTATTTTAATATATAATACATACATGTAGGGTTCACAGATATGACCATCTATTTTTTCAATTATCTTGCATTAATACATTGTCACTCTTAAATTGGCTCCACTATTTGTGAGTGAGACCAACTTTTATTACAATTTTGCATTAAAATTGTCATGCATTTTGCTGTCTGTAATTGGTAATTGAATTAGCCCAAGGTTAGATAAGATGAGAATCTGTTACAACGTTTGATTACTTCCTTTTCACTAATTAGTTTGCAATGAAAGTTTCAAATTTATAACGATCACATGAAATGCACAGGATTAAATCAACAGTGTATATTTTTTCCTTGGCGATAATCGGAAACTGAATATCGTTTGATATATGGAATGTAAAACTTTATCGGGGATGAAATGTATTAGTATGCGAATCCCGTGCATCCCTTGAATAGTTTGAGGTTAATAGACGTTAATAATTTTTGTCAGTATATTTGAGATATTATAATTGATTGTAAAAGACGTACTATAAAAATTAGGTAGGTGGTTTATTTTAAATCAATATTGTATTAAGAAAGTGAGTTTAGGCTAGTCTATGTCTACACCATATTATAGAAAAGAGGATTAGATGCGTTTTTGAATCATGAGTCTTGGTTATTTTTTCGTTTTTAAAAGTAATTTGTCCTGGTATTTTGTTGTGGGTACACTTACATGGAAACTGTTTTTATCTTCCACGCCCCTTAACTGGATCCACAGTTTCCATAAATACGATCGCATTTATCTTCTAACCATCTTGAATTGGCAGCGGGTATCTGGCTCGTAAAAGTCGTAAATAGCATCCTTATCATTTTTTTGCCATAGTCCTGACAGATAACTCGTATCGGTGAGGAAATTTAATGGGCCGAAACTTTAATGAAAGGGACAACCCAAGGCCGTGGGTTTTACCAGGCAGTACGCGATACGCAAGGAAAGTTTTGTATATTAACGGAAAACGCTAAAAAATGAAATTTCATGTATTTCATATAATGTTTCGGAAATTGGATGCCTGGAGAATATACATTTTCGGGGATAATAGTAAACATCAGCAATGTCAGCAGCATATCATGATACGATAGATATAGACAACAGAGAAAGCACGCTTAAATTCTTGAATTGAAACATATTCTATATAACACGGTTGTATTTTCAGTTGAAAATCCCAGAACACTTTAAACAAATAGTCTGTCCTGGACGCTAGGCGTAATGTACAACGAGCGTACGAGTTACGGACAACAATGAAAGCAATAAAAGGAACTATCATACGATCAAATGCAAAAAACGAAAAAAAGAATCAATAAATCGGTAATTTTTTGCTAGTTGCCAAATGTGGTTCACACAAACAAAGCAAAACACGAACGGATACATGAAGTAACTTATATTCATATAATTCTGCGTAATGTATTTTTCATAAAAAAAAACTCATCAATTATTTCCCGTGGGACCAATGCACTTTGAAGGAAAGTTTAAATTGGCCTAGATACTCTGTATCCCTACATTTCTATATCTGTGTATACTATTCACTTTGATAAAAAAAACTCATTGCATATGGTATGCATTAAAAAACAACATTGAAATCTGAATTGAAATCCTAATCTTCTTAACTTCCTTCGTCTTAAATGTTCCTCAAATATGTACCATTTGGAGATGATATATTTATAATACAATACTTTTTCAAAACTCGTCATTACCTCCTCCGCTTTTTTGGCTTCCAGTTCTTTCTTTTTTATTGCTTCTTCGGCCATTCGTTGTTTTATTGCTGCAGAGGACTCCCTACGTAAATGGGCGAAAGTAGACTGGACGAGCGTCCATAGAGGACGTATCACTCTGATTATCCGACATCTTTGGTGTCTTCAACTGGGGGGGGGGTCCTTGCACGATTTAATCAGCTAACAAACAATATCCTGCACTGGAGGATATCAATTATAAAACTAAAATACACTCACACCACTCATTACTTCAAAATCGCAAGGGCTGTAGAAAGTTTCTCTCTATCGATTTCCACTACTAAATTTAACGAATCTTTCGTTGCAAAGTGATAGCAAAAATCTCGGAAAACAAGTGACCAACTTAAGATTGAATACAAAAGTATATAATCTCTAATATATTTAGGAAAAGCTAAAANCACTACTAAATTTAACGAATCTTTCGTTGCAAAGTGATAGCAAAAATCTCGGAAAACAAGTGACCAACTTAAGATTGAATACAAAAGTATATAATCTCTAATATATTTAGGAAAAGCTACAACAGTGAGTTTTAAGAATCTCACAATATTTTGTCGAAATGCATTTTACGAGATTTTGTGCGAAAAAATTGTCGGAGGAATGCTTTCCATTCGTGTTTGCACACGAGTGAAAACGCCAAAAGGAGAAAGTAGAGTGAAAACTGTGTACACAAGTAGGTCTGCGTTTATGTAACAGCTACTTCTGCACTACCACACCACTCCCGCTACACTTTTTTTTAGCATGTACAGGCAAGCAAGCAAGTTTTTCGCTGGAGAAAGCAGATATTTTGATGACTATATTTTTGGGCCACACGATCGATTTCAAAGGCTGCTGCTCTCCGTGTTAGTTTGACAAGACACGTTTTCATACATTCTATACCAAGTTTTGATACAGAAAATATTCGCAAAAAACTAGGGATGTTGCCAAGTATATAGTATGTATATATATATATGCCACACACTTGGTTTAATCTGTAAGAAAATAAGAATGAGCCCAAGTTCCCGATAAGGAACCTGAAGACAACATTTTCTCGGCTTAGAGGCAGAATTTTTGCCTTAGTTTAATAGATGCGCGAGAGTGAACACATGGTTATTCTGGTCTAGTAGTACATGGGAAATATTCGGGTAGCAGCAGGACTTTTAATCGAAGGGTTGTCAAATGACAACATATTTTTGAGGAGCTCACTAAAACACTATCCCTTTCATAGTTTTCCGTCTATGCCCAGTGCACGTAAATGTTACGGTAGTATAAAGTTTTTATGGATATTCCATGGTCAAATTGTAATATGCTACGGTCGACTGACATAGCAATGGAAACTGAAAACCAAGTTGAAGGAAAACCCCTACTTAAATCTCTTGCTATAGTAAATAACCGTAAAATATTCTGTTCATGTTGAGTCTAACACTTTCCAGAAATTCAAAATAGGAATAATACGGGTTATTTCGGAACATACTTTCAAAGGAAAAGGAAATTGATTCCGATGCGGGTACTATCCATCATTTATTAGTCTGGTTCCGAATAGTGGGCACGAAATGTCGTGTAAAAGGAAAATAATTCGGTAAAATAACAGCGGACATGGAATAAAATAACGACTGCAGTCCATTTTTGCGCAGTTAAATGCAAAAGCAGTAGAGAAATTTTCACAGATTGACAGACAGTCGAATGATTCTGTCAATGTGTTCAAATACCCGTATCGCTATAGCCAAAGATGGGCTGACGATAGAGGCTACTTAAAATCAGTACTCCCCCATGGATGACATGCCACGAATTCTCTTTTTCTATACAGAAACGTAAGGGCGAATTCATGGGAATGATTACTCAAAACGGAAAATTAATTTAAAAAAAAGCTAGACACCTTTGTACATATCCTCAAATACATAGTAGGAAATGGCAGGTAGCAGCTACCTATGATTATTACATTAAAATAAGAAAAGGCATGTTTGGATCCTACCAAGGCAGGGTGTCTATTACAAATTTGCATGCGCAGAAATTTCAAAAGAAACATTTCTCCGGTGATATTGTACAAAAGCCATATTTTTGAACCCTTTGCACGGATATTTCTTGGTCACAAATTGAATGTGGGGATACAGATATGTACTATAGTTACCAGTTTATGCTTCGATCTTTTATGATTCTTTGCTCTGAGTATTATCGATAAAAGGAGTGAAAATAACTATTTCCGTCTGTCTGTTATCTATACCGAACTTGCTATTCATAATATTTGCACATGATTATGGCAGGCTATAGATTAACATACACTCTTTAAAAAATGATGTGAACATTGTGGAGATTTTTTTGTACTGGCAATTTTCGCATCACAATCACTACGTACAGCCTAATTTTGTACAACTTACTTGTGACTTGCAATTCTTTAAAATTTTCTTTAAAATGCTTAAAATCATGTCCCATCTCTAACATGGTGTTATGCCAGTTGCTATAGAGGTCATAGTTTCAGGATGCGATGATTTATCACAGTCAGTCATTGTCAACACACTTCCATTTCACATTTACATAAGTAAACAAAAGCTTTTAGTGTATTTTTGCTTAGTAATTATTTGTCATTGGTTGTAAGTATAAATTTATGTAACCAATAAAACCTTCATATGAATATCACTGGGATATATAACGGCAGATTGCATTTATTTCCAGATATCATAATAAAACTAACTACAATGTTGACTCCGCGTAGTAATCGTTTCTTATCACTTGGCTTTATCTTTCCAACTGATTTCATTACCATTACCTTGTATTTTATCCATGGTAATAGTCCAATTGCTATATAGCTTCATATTCACTTTTGCAGAAATGTGTTTAATTTGTTGCATTGGTTTACCAACATGCCTGCACCTGCCGTATCTTCTGTTGGCGCATCAAACTACGCATTCTACGATGAAAATTATAGGCCTATGTGGAAGCGAGGGATAAGCCGGAAGCTTGGAGGTATCGATTAACAATTTAAACCCCTTAACACATAAATTATTTTCATAAATTTCCGAAATGTTCAATTTCCTCACGTTTTCAGAGTCTGCATTTGTCCAACAAAGACTTCCTACAATAAGACCGTCATGGAGTATACACAAAGTTTGCCCGACATTCCTATTGATGGGCGCATTCTTCATAGGAATGGGGATAGCCATCAAAATTTTCTCCGACAATATTAAAGAAATTACCATTCCTTATACAAATTGTGAAAGTGAGGAATATCCAGGTATTTAGTTTTCAGAATACAAGACATTTGTGAAAACTGGACATAAAAAATTTTCAAAGGTCAAAACCTGTGACTAAAGTTTATATCGATGTCCTACTCTACTACTACAGGTCAGAAGTGTTCAGATGTTATCAAGACTACGAGAGAAGATAAGGATGGAGTCAGCAGATTCACAGACGCCATCGATTTGAAAAATTGCACATGTCATGTGCAATTCCGATTGGCCGAACCGTTGAACGTAAGTTATGGGGACATCAAGTGTGTGCAACACCGCTGCTTATGCCTGTTTGACCGCTAGTTGTGGATGCTTTCACTGCCACTAACGGCTGCTTTCACCGCCAGTTATGCCTGTTTGCACCGCTACTTATGGCGATTGTCACATATTTTGGCAAAATGTCAAAGTATTCAGCCGCCCTTATCGCATAGTTATGCCGGTTGAGACTTGCAAAATGGTTAATCTACAAATCGTGATGGTGAATTTTTATGATGCATATACCTGAAAAATCCTTAGAAATAGAATAAGTCAACTCAAATAGGTTAACTGACGGTCAATTATTTTTTCAGGATTCATTTGAAAATCTTCAAAAACTAGCTGTGACTCTGCCATAACTAGCGGTCCTATAATTTTATAGCTTGAGAAAGTACGCATATGAAAACAGCCATAGCTAGCTGTGAAACAGCCTAAGCAGCGGTCTCGCACGTCCTGATCGATTTGTCTTAATTAAGAATATTTACAAATTGGAATTGGTAGGGAACTGTGTACATATACTACGCTCTCGCGGACTTTTATCAAAACCACAAACAGTATTATCTATCCCGTGACGAAAACCAGTTGAAAGGCAAGATTTTCGAAAGCGACAACGAAACTGCCAGGAATCCATCGGGAGAATGCAAACCCTTTGATGGTGAATTTTTCAAAGATTCCAAAAATATGCGGTTCAATGCTAAATCTGTCATTTTGTATAAAACTTTCGCTGTCTTCTAGGTATTGAGGAGACTGACGAGGAAATGAAGAAAAGGCGAAAATACAAAAAAATCATTTACCCCTGCGGCCTAATGGCCAATAGCATGTTTAACGATGAAATTAGCCTGGTTTACTATTCCAACGACAGCATCAGTTATCCTTACCACGTACCTCTTAGAAATACAGGGATAGCCTGGGAATCCGACAGAGAAGACAAATACAAACTACCACCTCAGTTTTTCAATACAAAACACCCAAAATGGTTGCAATTCACAAAGCCAATGAGTAATGAAATTAAAATAATAAGTACAGGGTTTATTTATAACCTAGCATTGCACCCTACTTAGTTATGTAATATACTTACCTCGAGTTGGGGTCGCCTGAAAACGCTAAATTAATATCGTACCATTCGAGAAAAGTTCCATGCAAAACCCCGAAAAGAACCCTTGAACCAGGGATATTGGATGTGCGAATAGCAGTCCTTATTAAGGATAAAAAAGGGTTTCATTTTGATTCCATTTGAGAGAAGCGATTATATTTTTGTCACCCTTATTTTGTGCATACAGTCAAACCTGTCTATAAAAGGCATCCAAGGGCGACAAAAAAAGTGCCTTTACAAGAGCATGTCTCTTATAGAGTTGGGAAAATATATGGGCTAAATACAGATTGGGCGACAGAAACGATACCTTTATTAGACAGGTTCTTTTATAGGACTGCCTTTAATATACAGGTTTGACTGTATAATTCTCAGCATCTTCTATTCCGGGTTCGAGTCTTCATGCTTTTGCAGGGAACTCTTTCGAATGGTGCCGTGTTATTTTCGCGTTTTCAGACAACCCCAACGCGGGTCAAGAATATCGCACACTTCAGGCAGTGTGCAAAGATAAGTTTTAGAACTCTGCCACCTGTATCTTTTCTTTATACGCAACAAGTTGGAATGGATATACTGAACAGGATTTAAATTACATTTTGAACAGAATGGAAAAAATCCATATGGGAACTGGATCCCCATAATGCGACAAACAATGGCGTCTTAAATGAAGACTTTCTGGTTTGGATGAGGGCAGGAGCTTTTCCTTGGTTTAGAAAAATGTATCGGATAGTGGATCCCGGGGAACCGCCCTTTGACAAGGGTTTGCCCAAAGGAGACTACGCTTTGCGTATTAAGTACAGTATGGACAATAGCGATACTTTATTACAATTACTTCATGATATTTTTGTTCTATCGTAGTTATTTTCTGTTGAATCGTACTTTTTAATGTTTGTTTTCCACAGATTATGACGTTGAATCGTATGGTGGAGAAAAGAGCATAATTTTATCGACCACGCATATCGTTGCGGGGAAGAATATGTTCTTGGCAATCGCATACTGGGGGACAGGAGGCTTACTTGTCTTTTTATCAGTATTTTTGTTTCTCATGCATAAATTGTTCGCACCATCGCTGGAAGCGATGGAGACGTCTTTGAAGAAAGAATCGTAGTTTTATTGCTTCTCGATAATAAATATGCTCGATGTCAACTATCAAATCAACAAGCGAATTAAAAATTCATACGTACGTATTTCGTTGCAAAAGTTTGCAACCCCTTTCTTTGCTTACTGAATACATACTCAGGTCTCGTATTATATGGCAAACTTTGCCCTTCTAGGTCAGAAAGCAACACAATTCCATCAACGTATTCGCAATATTGAATATGGTGTAAATCCCTTTAATTACGCAGTAATTTATTACTACCTGGAGGCCCAATATATGCGGGTGCGGGCCATAATTTTATGTAATCAGCGATGGAAAGTTCACAACTACTCCACAACCTAATCGTGCACGCACGTGCATGTCTGGAAATATTTCATCGCAGGTTAACAAATAGCAAAGCTTCTCATTTACATAATACTATTATCACTCGTGTTCCTCCTTACTCTACTGCAAGATAAAATAAGTAAATAACTGGATCACGAATGAATGAAAATTGGTGTGTTATTCACAATTAGAATTAAATAACTTGTACTTAAGTAATTGGGCTTAACAATTTAGCATACAGTATATGTAGCCAATAGTGGTACTTGTTACGGTAGCAGGTGAGGTTACTTAAAAGCTTACAAGCTTTGTATATAAGCAATTTTAGTGGAAACTTTCCGGAAGAAGCTCCTATTCGACATTCATGACAACACTCAGCTTAACAGGACATTTTTATGGACTATTTTACATTTTCATATCGTACATCGTATGAAGAAAGCTTCATATGCATTTCCGAACCAAACGTGCATTTTTGAAAGCTAATTATTCTAAAGGTTTTTCATATTTCTATTTTAGCCATATTCAAATCAGTAGTGGTCAGAGGTGCGTCGTCCCTTAACTGAGCAAGCCCAGTGGGTAAAAATAAAGAGCTTTAAATAAAACCCAAACAGTTTCATTTAATAATCTGTCCGTACTTGATACCACCGGCATCTTATCTTGAGTTATGAAATCTATTTGCGAGGATAAATGCTGACCCTTATCGTACGGATTAGGCACAGGTAAGAAAGAACGTCGAAAAATTTGACACATTTCTTATTCTTCTTTTTCTCAATTGTATACACTCAACTCGGTGCCGTCTGCGTCTACAGCTGCTTAATAGTAGGTATTTTGTAACACAAACCACACACCAATACACAATCTATGATGTTACCAAAGCAAAATTCGTGAGTTTTGAAGAAAGAGCGTTGATAAGTCCAAAGTGCAAACATTAACTGGTGTAATCAATAATGTTAACATTTTGTAACAAAATATCAGCGTTTTTAGGGGCGAGTAACAAAATACAGTTTCTAAAGTATAATTTTACTTCGTTGCCTTGGTGTTGAGAAGTTTGGAATGGAATGAGCGTTGTCTTAACGACAGGTGCTAAAGATTTTTTAAAGTTCGGAGTTTCCAGGAAATAGACATACTGTGCATTCACGACGACCTGTCCGGTTCTGCCATTTACAATGTACAGAGTTTTAGGACATAGCGACATGAACAGAGGATAGTTTACACTGTCTTCTCACTGGGAGTTTCAGTTCAGTTTCAGTTCTGTTTCAGTTTAGTTTCAGTTCTGTTTCAGTTCAGTTTCAGTTCTGTTTCAGTTCAGTTTCAGTTCTGTTTCATTAAGTAAAAAGTTAGATGATTTGTTGATTGAGAGTCAAGTCTGAATTTGAAGATATCTTTTGAAAGGTAAGGGTCCCATGGGATAGCTTTCAATTTAAAATATTTTGTCAACAAATAATGTTTGAAGTAAACTCAATGGTTTCGGAAGCTCTAATTTGTCGTCAGACCCGCAATCACAGTTACACAGATCCGTTTACTGGTTAACTGTGCTTGCATCAAGTAATAACTTATTTAAATAAATAAGAACTAAGGGTTGAAGTAAGGCAACGGGATCGAATGCTGCCTCACATAGTGCCTCACAATGCTGCCTCACATAGTGCCTCATTTAGGCAGCATAGTGCCTCACACAGTGCCTCACGTTCACAAACCTAACAAAAAACCTAACCTACCAACAAACCATTGAGGCAGTGTGGTGAGGCACTATGGGAGGCAGTAGGTTAGGTTTTTTGTTAGGTTTGTGAACAAACCTAACAAAAAACCTAACAAAACAACAAACCATTGAGGCAGTGTGGTGAGGCACTATGGGAGGCAGTAGGTTAGGTTTTTTGTTAGGTTTGTGAACGTGAGGCACTATGTGAGGCAGTATGGGCCGAACTAAGCTAGAACTGGCAGTGTTTTTTTTTTGTAATTGGCCTTTCTGTTACCGAATGTACGAATGTTATTTGCTTCTATACTCTGACTAGAAATATACCAAAGTATAATTGAAGTTTAAAACTGACTGATTTTTTCGCACGGTTCCACAGGATTATTTGAAGCCATGTCACAAAGACCGGAAAGCCAGAGGCCTCCACCAACCGAGACGCGAGTTAAAACAACTTGTTTGTTTTGCCTAACTCCTGTCCTCTGTCAACCTGATGAGTCCTTGGATCCTGAATCTCCGGAGGGAAAGCGCAGAAACGAAATAATTAAAACCTTCTGCTTCCACGCACAACTTTCGGCGAAAAAGGTTCCGAATGAATGCACCTACGAAGCGTTCCCGTTTTGCACCACTTGCGAAGAGAAAGTTGTCGATGTCTGGGAAAACGACAACGTCATCAAAGCAGCGACTGCCCAAATTAGTAAATCAATGGGACTTATTGAAAGGACCGTGGCTGATGCAGAGCTTTTAAAACCCCGACTGACTGAATCAACGCCAACCTCGAGTAAAAAGTTTGAAGGTTTGAGCGAGAAAATTCTGGATGGTATGTCTTTATGTTTTGAGTGCATATTTAATCTTTATCGTTGAGTTTTAAGAGTAAGTCATTCGAGCTATTCGGCGCTGGCATAGCTAACCAAGTTTGCGAGATATCGTACATGAATTTAAATTACATTGGCCTATGCTATTCTTGCGGCTATCTAGGCAACGATTTCAAATGATTACTTGTCGTTAATTGGCCATTTTAACGGTTCTATGTAGATTACAAAAACAAGCTTCAATTGAAGCAAAAGCTACGGGAGAATTTGCTCATGGGAACCACAGGGTTTGAACTGTTACCCCAGTCGAGTACCAACGTAATAGTCCAGGACGATAAACTCCGAGTCGAGTTTCGAAAGCTTGCTAAGACTAAAAACACTGCGCGACCTGCTCAAGCCAATCAGTCAACTTCCAGATGTCATCCTGTTGCTTCATCTTCACAAAGTGGACAAGGGCCGTCGAGCATAAGCAGTCCGTTTCAAAGAAGTGCATCTCCTCAGAAGAATCTTCCAGGACACAGTCAGGCTTTGGTTCGTGCTAGTCCGCAGGCAAACACTGTTCGCAGTTCGGAAGCCTCACAGGCGCCGCCCCTCTGTCATGTTAATTACGATGAAAGAAGTAGTACTTTACACATTCGAACTACCAGCTCCTTCATGTCACCCGTTAAGCAAGAACCTCTGGAAACTGAAGAACGGTGAGTTTTTAAAGCATTCTATCGAATACTCCTTTTAATGAAGATATGGGCAGGCCGCCCACATATTTGACATGATGTCACTAGTCACTACATAAACATTGTCAACAGTGAATCTTTGGCTCCTACATCTGGGACTTTTGGGAAGAGGAAGCGGCGATACTTTATCCTTGGAATTGAAGTGAACAGACTGATGGATCGAAATACTCGTCTGCCCTACATACAATGTAGCATTTGCAAGTATGTAATTGCCAACAATAACACGACTAATCCTACCCCGCATCAAATAATGTCGTCTCACATGCAAGACAAGCATTTAGGTAAGGAACTGAAACGTCGTACTTTTATTCAGTTTGACTTAAATTGAAGGTAATGGAAAAAATGTGTCACTTTCTTGAATCAGGGAAACGGAAGCGAGCCGTGGTGACAGGATCTCCAACTAGTTCAACGTCATCGAATACCAGAAACAAGCAGTATACCTGTAAAGTATGTAAGAAAAGTTTTGGAGGTCGTCCAGCGTTGCTTGACCACGAGGCAGGACATAAAAAAGACAGTTTCACACCTAAAGCGAATCGACTGGTATCCGGAAGTCCTAAACCTTCTACCTACCACAGTCAGAACCTGACTTGTGACATTTGCGGGCGTCCTGTGAAGGGAACAATGGCAAATCTAATGGCTCACAAGTTTTCGCACAAAAATAACGAAGAGAGAGAAATAGCTATCGCTGCGAATGAACCGGGATCCGGTAATCGGAAACTCTTAACTCCAAATTCTTGTTCTTCCAAGAAGAAAACTTTGAAGTATCCCGGAATAAGGAATACTACACGAAAAGTTAACAGAAGCCGGTCTTCAGTTGTCTCAACTAGTCAAACAAAGTATAAGGACATAGAGAAAGAATCAGGCATACAGTGTCAAATATGCTTTAGGAAATTTTCACGAAAGTGTCATTTGACTTTGCACATGCAAGGCCATCTGAGACGCAGTCAGACTTCGACGGTTACGCCGCTCAAGAAATCAACAGAGCTCGAAAAACCGCACAATGAAGGAAAGGGCAGGGAAGGTGAGTGTGCTCCCGAACTTTCTCAACCAACAGACGAGGTGAATGGAGAATCGGACGCAAGTAATAATGTCAGCAGCCTGACGGTTGATCCACCTCCAGTTGCCGAACCAGTGCGTCAGCCAACGTGTCGAAATATACCTGAGTCCTAAAAATCTTGTGTCTTTATGCGTTTAGTCTTCGTCTATGAAATACTGATAAAAGTCACTGTTAGAATGCCTTTTAGCTGCAAGATAATCAATTTTAATGCGTCTGGTAACTTATCATTTTCGGTGCGAACGTCCAAATAGTATGTTTTTCGATCTAGTTCAACCAGTTTATGTAGGTAGGAAAATTATGTAACTATATAACAATTAATTGTCTATTTCTTATATATTTTAAGTAATATATGTGCACAGTATCTGAGATTTATTGATCTATCTTTCGAGTACCTATATGCTTTCTATGCAAGTACCTATATGAAACCATTACTTTGTACGAAAAACATTCCGAGTAAAATGTTGGTTGTCGAGTTCGTCATAGCAGCCAGTTCCTTATCCTTCTTAAAATTCAATGTAGAGTTTTCATGTGATAATATATGCGATCAGACCATGTATGTATGCCGCCCACTTGGGCTAAAATATTTTTTCACATAATATATTCCCCATTTCCTTCACTAACCGGAAGAGATATCATACGTTTCATAGTATCGCCTTCGCCTCAATATCGTCCGTCATCACTGGACAGAAAGGTCACTCTTACGTAACCTAGCCAATATTGCATCATGAATTTTTGCATATTTGCAAAGTGAAAAGTAATGGATGAAGAAATACTCCCGAGTCAGACGATCTTGCCGTTCCACTCGCCACAGCACAAAATCCTACGGTTTCCCTTTTCATTGCATTCCAGGATTTCCAGCCAAGAAAATATTCTTGCTAAAAATCAACAGGGTTTTGCTATTGCTACAAAAGTTCTCGCACACGAGTCAATGTCCAAAAAGAGTCAGACCAAAGTCAATAAGCGACAAGGAGGGAGTTAATCTAGAAAAGAGTAGGTAGCTGTTACACATGTGTTTTTGTACACGGTACAGAGTTGCACATAACGAGGAACAGTATCATATTCCTTTACCTGGGACCGCAAGTACCAAACTCAACTTGCTGCAAGTTCATTTTTTCATAGACAGACACGATTATAATGAAGAATCTAACCTTTCTTTGTGAATGAGTAACATATGCTGTGAAGGAGTGCTCGCTCGCGATCTATTACACAAAAATCTCATTGACAATAGCCAGTTTTGTATGAAGTCAGCAAGAAGATTCAGTCATGATTGGCGATAATACCACATACGAGCCTTACTAATGTGTGTACCACCATTCTGATTGAAATAAAACAATTGTAGGATGTAGCCCTTCTGGAAAACAGCTTGATTTTACAAATTCCAACTGAATAAATAGTTTTTTTTTTTTGCAGAATCACTATGAAAAGGTGAGTGAAAACATTTTGCTATAAAATTGTATTGCTTATGCGTGATGTTTACGGAAGCTCAGACCAATTTTTATAACTGGTGCACATTTGATTTTAACTCATACGTATCAACCTTTAGTGTTATTCTTGTTCATACAAAAAATCGTAAGACCAGATAAAGCGAGTATCACAGTAGGAAGTTATATGATAAACGACTGATGAGAAAGAGGAAGCAAACATAATTTTGCGCACTAATTGCTACTAATTTGTTCATTAACTCATCACAGTTATTGTTTATCGTTAGCGTTCAAAACAGGTTTTGCGTGCACATTGCCAGGTCAGAGTGTAATGATCGTGTTGTGACAGTTTGCATTTCAAATGTGACATTGAATGTTTTGTGAAAATGTGCATGTGCTCCAGAGCAGTTAACCGTTTTGAGCAAGTTACATTTACTTGACATGTGATAGAGTAATGTAAGTAAGAGAAAGCAAAGCATTATACAGTAGTGGGTGTATTTTTCTACTCTATGTCAAACCGTGATCATACCTGAAGGGATTTTGGAAGGCGTGTTTGGGTCGTTATCGTTAAAAACAGTGGGAATGAATGGCTTAAAGGAAAATCTTTACACTACTGGTATATATCCAGTGGAAAGAAAATTTTCCGTTTGACCTTTGTCACCTTCTCCGTATATGGATGTCCATCATGTAATCGTGTTTTTTTAATATGAAGAAATGAACTGCAGACTGGCACGGTCAATTTATTTCCCTTATCTTAAAATTTTACGTCCAAACAATGCGCCCGATTGTTTTCTCTTTGTAAATGAACCATGTCTTTATCAAGTGACACACACGCCCATCTTTTTCCCCGTGAACATTTTAGTGTAGCCAAGAAACGTTGCTAATTAAACAGTGCTTTACACACATGTTGCCATGACATGAGGGTATTCACTATTTATAGATGTCCATGAGTGAGGAATGTTGAGTGCGACACTTGCTCAGAATATTACTGCTAAAGTATCAGCAATTCGACCCGAAAGCATAATTACCCTTGGCCATGCAAGCAAAAATTAAAACATAAAAAATTGACAAGATCACGCTCGTATCGAAGTTTTCAAATACGGTCTTGAAAGCAATTTCCTTTACTATATACTAGCCTTTTTGAACCTTTTGTTTCATTAAATATTACAATAAGTCAACAACTTTAATTTTTGTTTTTATCCTGACTCATTCTTGATTCTTGAAGACCTCATCAAGTGTTACTGGTCTAACAAGCGACTGCATGACTATTATAACTGCTCTATTTATCTAATCCAGACCTAAATTCATTAACTTGTCCATTATATTAATGATAGCTAATGATCGCATTCCTCAAGTCAGTCAGATCAAAATCGTAGACGAGTGTCTATCGAAATGAAATGAAGAACCTTTTCTTATTCACCATATCCGCTCCAGACTGGATTCATAATTCATTAATTGGAAAAATAAAATATTTCGGGTCGTATATTGACTACAAGTCAGTTAGTAGTGTAAAAATGATATAAACTAGTATAGTAATAGCCATGCATTGATTTACTCATGCTGGTACAGATATAACCTCGACTTAACAACATAGTAAATCCAAAGTCTTTAATCATCATCATCATCATCAACTTGCCTTTACCGGCCCGCACTGGTCAATAAATGCAGAGTATGGAAATCCAATATGATATTTGATAGTCATAGTGGTGACGTAAGATAAAAAGTTTAGGTTGATCATAAAAACATGTATACTATCCAGCTTCTGTCTTGAGGAGTGCATGGGGTTTCATGGCTCAAAGACACGTTCATTTAAAAAAAAATTATGACAAAATGATAACAGTTTTTGTATTTAAAGCAGATTAACTTGCTAACCACCTATCTATTTTTGTAAGACAGTTTACACGAGAAGGATGAAAAACATTTTGCCTGTAAGTAAGCTGGCTAAACTAAAGTGTGTTTTCTTATAGCAGAGAAAAACCTCGACAGTTTCATAATTTTTCTTGTCATTCGCTCATATTGCATGAATCCCGAAACATCTCCAGATCTTTCTCCGTAGCTTGAAGGATCTTGTCAATTTCTTGGACTAAATGAGACATATTATCTGCACCTCAAACTTGTTCGTGTATTTTTATACGTGACGAAGTCCAAAGCTTGGAATAAAGTCCCGAGCTGTACAAAACCAAGTATGTGAGTATTGCATTTTGCATGATGCGGAAGAATAAGTTCGGAAAATGTGAGCCACTGTGTCATCCACTTCTGACTTTTCATAAAAATAGTTTGTTTTGAGGAAATTATAAAAAAATCGCTGGAAATTTCCAGGATGCTTTCACACAACATGAAAATGTAACTGACAATCTCTTCATTTTATTTAATCGTTTTATAGTTTAGTGGATTACGTCAACCTTAACTTGCCCAATTTCTCCAACATTCCAATCGGCTGGTGGTGTGGGCTGCGAGCCCCACACGTAGCCTTAATTATTGGAAAAGACTGTTACACACACACCCACTTTCTTGGCTGTCTTATCAAGACTGTATAATTTTAGTCGCTGTTGGAGACGTTCTTATCAAAATTTTTATTGGTGAACATGCCTGTAACTGACGCTTCAGATGGACAACAGTA
>VICI01001556.1:0-21523 GCA_019593645.1 Akabosia matsudoensis
AATACAGAAGGGAAACTGGGAAAGCTTTAGCTGACATTTATAATAACATAATACCAGGCCTTAGAAAGACAAAAGAGAAATACAGCAAGGCAAGGGCGTTATTGGACATCTGACTAAAACATCTACAAATTAACTGTAGTACTTTTGTCATGTAATGGGACCCTTCCATTAGATAATCGAACATTTTATAATGCTCATACAAAGGCAAGGCATAACTGTAATGTGTACCTTCGCTAAATGTATTTTCCTTTAAGATTTTTCGGTTGAAGTAAGGCAACGGGATCGAATGCTGTCTCACATAGTGCCGTTACATGATAGACGTTTTACGCTAGTTATTTCCTGAGTAGGTAAGAAGAATAAGAACTCAAATACTTGTCGTGAAAACCAAGTATGAATTCTATTTGTACCACCAAGGCGTTTGTTCAAAATAGGTATGGAAATTTTGTACCAAATATTTATTTTGCACATTAAAGAACTAGATGAAACTAAAATATATAACGAATATTATATGCATAATAATAAAGATAATGTGCATATCAGTCCTGGGGTCTGCACTTTGATAGCTCTATACACAGGACACTTAATAAAATCGTAAAACCTAGAAAGTGTCTTGTAGTGAATAACAAAATAAAAGTAAATTGTCCTTAAAAATCCAAATAATTTTACTCTGGTTTGTGGGTTACATTCAAGAACAATCTGCACTGTAAATACCTATACATACGGAGTGTTATAAATTTTGACATTATATTTCAATTACTAAGAAAAAAACCACACAAAAATGTGTTTTGTACACATTTTGTTTCATTTTATGCTTTTTGTGAGAAGAGTGTGGAAAAGTCATTTTCGTCTCCTCCAAAGTAGCAATCATGAAACACATTAAATGCACGTAGTGCATTTGTAATACTTTGATGGCTAATATGAAGCTGTCTGCGTCATGATAAATGGTCGCTTTGTTTCCCATTTGCGAGTAAATCCATTTTCTCTAATGGCTGCTTCGGAGATAAGATGGCAATAAAACAAAATTGCAAGATGACAGCTTAAGTAGCATAACGAAAACACATGTGGGGGCTCACACAACAATTTTTTGTTGATGTTTGATCATGTTCCCATACCAAACAACATTAGCATTTGAGGAAAGTCTTTCTCCTTCTGTACATTTGAGATAAGAACAGAAATTGCAGCATTTTTTTTTCTTAAATGAAGATGAGGACCACTTGTAATGCGTAATATTTCATTATAAGTACAGTGGTTACATAAAAGATAAAAAAAGTAGCACTAGAGAAACAACGACAGCCCTTCACGAACTACAAAATAACAAGTTTCATCCCTTAAAGGTTTATGTGTCGACATAAACGGATTCACTTACACCCATCTTATAAAACAAAAATTAAAGTTCTTTGTCAACCTGCTGCTCACATGAAATCAATAGATTTTTCCACAGGCCGACTCCAACAGGTTGAAGCCCTTCTCCTCATAGGCATTGCTTATTTGCAGTGATGTCAAGTTACGATAGCCTTCACTCAATCTTTTTATCCTACCGCCGTACAATGGCTAGATGTCTTTGAATGTATTCTTCATCAGGAGCTAACTGACTAACATTAAAGAAACAGTTTTCTGCCCGTCTCAGTTCGCCCCGCTCCACATAGACGACACACAAGTTATGAAGGGCTTCAACATTGTCTGGTTCCGTCTTCAGAGCACATAGGTAGCACTTATTAATAAAAAAGAAAAAGAGGATAAGTCTTTAATATTTATGCTTAGCTTAATCTTTCGAGAAAAAACTTTAGAAAACCCATTTTCCTTACGTTCTCAGCCAAATCCAAATTTTTGACATCATTGATGTAAATGTCGCCCATAAGAATAAGACCTTTGACATGATCATGATGGTACTTGGCGAGCTCTTTAAGATACTCAAGTGCTTCAAGCATTCTGCCAGTTTCCGACAGGAGCACGGCTATACTATAAAGTGCCCTTCAATATAAAAATAAAAGATTATCTTCTCTTGAGTAGTTATTTTAAATAGGACAGCTGTCGGAGCCATACCTGCGGAAACCCCGTTTCAGTTTGATCGCCGTCTTCAGCTTAGTTTCCGCCTCTTCCCTGTGCCCGTCCATCATTGCCATCAGTCCAAGGTGAAAGTAAACCCGCTCGTTGGGAGGCTTTCGCGCGATCAACATTTCAAGTCGTTGTTTGGCAACAACTCGTTGCCACGAGTCGATCATCTCACTTCTCAGAATCGCCGACTCTAAGAGTGCTTCGTCGTTCTCTGGCTCCAAGTCCAAAGCTTTCTCGAAATATGCCAAAGCCTGCTCTGGCTTCCCTAGTTTCCCCAGCACTATTCCAAGCTATAAACAAAAGGAGGAAAAAAAACTGTCATTTTTTTCTCGAAACATTTCACTTTCTCATTTTCAGAGATGATGATTTTGGGGTTTTACGTTGTAGTAGATATGTGGATTGGTGCTGTCATAAAACAAGGCTCGTTCATAAACCTCTTGGGCTTCTTTTGTTCTGCAAAAGCAAAGAGAAAAAAACGCAGACTACTGTCGAAATCATTTTTTTTTTGCACAAAGAATAGAAAAACTACTCTTCTATTCATTCCATCATCATCTTATCAAGGCAGACATAACAAACATATAAAGGAGCCTTCAATGGCATCCACTTTTCCACAACATAAAAAGATTGGATTGGCATGGAACCCGAAAGCTGCTTTCACTCGATCAAAATATAAAATTGAAGAGGAAACGGGAAGGGTGCTTGGACTTTTTTTGTACGGGAAAAAAAAGTTTTTGGTCAAGAATAAGAGGAGAATAAAGTATCGAGAGATTTTTATCTACTCAAGAGCATCCTTTGCCAAAATCCTCAGACTCGAAAATGACAATGATTCTTTGCATTGGACGAAATGAATCAACATGCTTATCTTAATGAGATAAATTTTGAGGAGGAAAATAACATACTCGGAGTGAACACAAATAAAATAAAGTCCTGGTGAGTAAGTATATTATAATTTAGAGAGCCAATTTAATATAAAAAGTTAAGGTATTACTATGGGGGAGAGCTAGAGAAAAGTTGCATCTAACTTGTTAACTTGGAGGAGAACTTCGCCCAAGTTGAGATACGCTTGGGTGTAGTCCTCTTTCATGGATATTGCTTGACGATACAATCTCTCGGCTTGCTCGAGTCTGGACGTATTCCTGGCAACTAGGTTGGCCAGATTGAGGATGACTTTGAAATGAATTGGGGCAAGATGAACACTCCCAGTTGGGTGTACTCCTCCTCCTCCACTAGCTCTATCTTGTAAAAGCATCTTTGCCTGGGAAAAAATGGAACAAAGTTGTGGATAAGGAATTTACGGAGAAAGGAAAAAGATAAGACTGTGAGACGTTTTATACTGATAACCTGGAGAAATGCGTTTTCTGCATGTTTGAATAACATTAAATGATTGTAAGCTCGGCCCATGTTGATGAAACCAGCGATATCATCCTTTTGAACACTGAAGTAAACAAGAAATCCTCAAAAATTGTTGTCTTCAAGAGATTAAACTGAATTTGAGCTCGGAATAGTAACCAGATAAAAAGATATTTCTTTCCCTCCACTTAACTTGGAGAGCGAGTACATATCCTTTTGTGTCTTGTAAGATTAAGAGAAAGTATCTTTTGTTTCTTTAAAAATTATAAGCCGCTATGCTATACCTCACAGCTCTTTTGTAATAAGCTAAAGCTTCCTCGTGATTGTCTTGTTGTTCTAAAGCCTGGCCAACACTATTGTACAACTTTGCGTTGTTCTGGTTCACACTTAAGCCGGCCAGCGAAATAGCCAAATCTGATTTCCACTCGAAGTTACGAAAATGGATTTTCGTTCCATTTAACAAAAGCAGAATTGTAAGCAACAGAAGACGTCCATCTATAAAAGCAAAGCAGTTATAAATCTGTGAAAAGTTAATTAAAAGCATATTTTTTTATAAAAAAAAGAGAGACAATAATTTTACTTTTGCTTCGAATAGATTCGAGACCATCCGTGTCCAACGAGTAAACAAAAGCCCATTGATGGGATGTACAAAACCTATCTCAGAAATTACGAAATCCGTTGGATACACAAGATTATACAAAGGTGGGATAACAATGAGTGAAAGGCTCTAGGGAAAGTAGTTTAAGATGATTAGCTATTAACTTGCGTTGTCTCTATGGCATTTAAAGATTGCATACAACTTATGTAGCCTTACAAAAATAACTACTTTACTGCATCCACCACGTTTCCTTGTTAGTGCCCAACGAGCCAAGTAGAAAAAGAAAGCAAAAGTTGCTACTGTTGTCGCATTCCTATAATCCAGGAGAGACTCCACAAGTTGCAAACTCCCTGTCCAGTCGTAGCAAAGGTTGCATGGAAACAGGAGCAGCCATGAATTTATGGCGACTAAATGGCTGTATGTCAGTTGTCGTGTTGGGGGTAGAGACAGAGACACTGGATTTTGTAGCCTTGTAATGGCAACATGTTCCACGCTATCCTCTTGTCCCTTTTTTCCAAAGTAGAAAATGACACTGACAAGAGCAAACAAAGTTGATCGACCAACCACTGGACATGTCCACGAAGGAAGCTGTCCTTTCCCATCAAGGAAAGTTGTCGCCATGTCTTTCACATCATTTAATCGAAGCTAGAATCAAATTCACTTTGAATTACAATAAAAAAAACGAAGAGGAAATTTCACTATTGGCTATCCAATGCTAAAAAAATACCTTCTGCTTTATAACTAGTTCATATAAAAGAAAGACAGGTATAAGCATAATCCCTTGTTCATTACTCAACACAGCCATGGCCACAGTGAGACCACAGATCAGGAGCCATTTCCACTCTGAAAGATCAATGACAAAAATCCCACATAAATCGTCTCTGTCATCCACATTACAGCCTGTCACTAAAAAAATCTAGCATGCTTGTGCAACCTGTTACGTTCCGTGAGCGAGTTCCCTTCTCGTATATTGCGAAAGCTAGCAGGAAAAACATGCCACATAAAAGTTGAGCCCTGCCAACTACGCTCAACACCTACACACCAAAAAAACATGCCTAATAGACAGTAATAAAATTTGTAGCTAAGCTGATTTTAAATGACTGACTGCATCGGTGTGAAGGGGATGTACTGTGAATAGCAGAGCAGCCACAAAACTTCCCAGTATCAGGTAGTAATATTCTGGCCGTCCTGAAAAAAACGGGCGGCAGGCTCATAGTGAAAGTGAGCGATACACTACCACATTTTGTATGAAAACGACAGATATATTACTTAAAAAAGAGAATAGAAACAATTGCATGAAGAAACATGTTGACAAGATGATATCCCATTGGATCCAGACCATGAGCAGCATAATTCCAGCGTAAAGTTAGAACACACAACGGCCGATACACTTTGCTATAAACCTATAAAAAAAGGAAAACGCCAAAAATGGCAATTCACAAGTTTAAACTTCTTTTTTTTTGTGCATGTGTTAAGCAAGTAAACAATTCAATAGAGGCAAGCGAAAAGTCATGTATTGGAGGCTCCATAGGGAAATTACACACCCGCATGTAATAAAAAGTTACGAGAGTTGTAGGAAATAGTATACAACAATGTAAAAAGCCCATTAACTTCATGTTTCTCTCTGGTAACAAGACAGGAGTAACCGCACACGCAAGAAAACATCACCAACATTAAATTCGACCGAATATGTAGGTGACGCGACTTAAAAAAAAAGTTTTTTTCTTAGTAATTCCCATGCAACATCTGGCAACTTGACAGTCACTCTAAGAAAATTTTGTCCTGCTTAATAGTTATGCGAGAAAATTTTTTAGTCAAAATCCAAAGTGTGTTTTCAATTAGAGAGAAGAAATCAGTTAAACTTGAAGTAAAAAAATGAAAAGGATTTACAAATATGAAGAGAAATAGAGAGAGAAAAAATAACACTGAGGATTATTCGTAAGTTGGTGTAGGGGTTTCCTCGGTTGCCCGGTACGGAACCACCCTTTTCCTGAAAGCCTGTCATGTTTCTGATTTTGATTTTAGGCTAGAATGCAACATTGCGAAAAATGACGGAAATTAACAAGGCTTTTCCATTTACACAAATCCCGAATTTAGCCATGTGGGCGGGCTTGCGGAATGAAAGCTTTTAAAAGCTTTCTATGCTCAATCTCATCACGAAATGTTCAGAAAAAACTCAAACTAAAGCTTTTTTTCTTCTTTTGTGCGTGTAGGTATGCTTCCTTACAAATAGAAATTAGTTTTTTTTTCACATTCAACTTTTTACTTTAAGTAAAATCGGTTTGCTTTCCCTCACCTTTCTTATCGGGCTTCCGTAAAAGTCATTAGAGAATAGTGTTAAAACTGAAGTTTCCATGGTTATGTCCGGATTATGCATAATCGCTGACTTGTCTGGGAATACTAAGCTGCCAAAGAGACTGTTGTAGTAGCACGTGAAACAAAGTAGGATCAGGATTACACACCGGTTGGGCCAACAGTAGACCTGTAAATTTATAATAATATTTTCTAATTGAAGAAGTCTGGTCAGTTTCCGGGTGGTGGACACCTGTTTCGAAACTCTACCAAACATTTGTACCTGATCAGAAGACAGAAAACCTCGACAACGATCCATTATAGAATATCACGGCTTTTATAATTAAAATACTAGTTATGCACTTGAATGACACCCAGGTACAATGAAAAGGCTAAATCTCTAATTATAATTCGTGCGAGTGACTTCCCGTGAACTACAGGTGAAGGTGAAACAAAGCACGCGTGAAACTATTAACGTGTAGAGCACTACTGGTGAGAGCACGACGCTTTTTCGGGAGAAAGCAGTGTCAAAGTGTTTCTTCGCCCAAGTCTGCCTTCCTACTGATAAATCTAATCCTGCTGCTCTTGTAGAAAAGCACAAAGTTTGTACTTTGTTTCTCTGGTCGTTTGGGGCAATGGAAAAACGTCTGGAAACCTAAACTACAAAAAAGGGGGAAAATATTTTGAGCTTGTTTGTTTGCCTGATCAAGTTATCAACAAGAATCAACTCGTGGCTCTACAATGTTTAAGTCATATATGTATATGTTTTCGTAGAAGTGGGCAATATTAAAGAGAAACAGGGACGATAACAATATAATTATATGCTGGGAGCAAAATTATTGCGACATTCCTAATTGAAATAATGAAAGCATCCTTTGAAGTTAAAAAGCTATACTTTCAAAGGTTCGCATAATGAGTTAATATAAAAATATTGCTGTAAAGAAGTTTTCTTCAGAAAAAGTAAAATGCGCGTAGTTTTTTTAAGTATAAAACTTACTACTCAGTTTCATTGTTCCGGTTTCTTGGTCACGTACTGAATTTGCATGTGTAAGCAAGTTTACAACAATTACGATCATGCGGCGACACTTGGTCATCATCATGATCATTTTCTAAAACGATCCAGTATCACATTGACTTTTACACACTTCCCCCATTTTGTGCCATTCCAAGTTTTCTCCGAAAAAAAAACTTTTCCATTATGAATTCACAGCTTGGCAAGATAAAAAAAGTTGGAAACTAATAAAAAAAATTTGTATTCTAGTTGGACGAGCTCCAAATCCTTTAACGTCAACTATACTATTGGTTTAAACTAGGGTCATTTTGAATTTTTCACAGTTTTGAGTTATGACAGCTCTCATTTACAAACTCGCTTTCGTGTAGACTCGGAATGTTAGCATGTATCATCGAGCAGTACAACTTTCACCACATGAGAGGCTTAACAAAATTGTCAACGGTGCTGTTCTCTTCTTGGTGACCAGCAGACTGTATCCAAAGTTATGGTAGTTTTCTGCTGTCGTATATGAATTTTTTTCGGGGATTACATTTGTATGAAATAAATGAATTGCAATTACAACTCGAAATGAATAAAATATTTCGAGGAGCATCTTTTATGGTCGCGGTGAAAGTTTTCCTCTCACGCGGAACAACTTTGGAAAAAAATCTGTTGTGACGCATTGTACATACAACATAATTCCGGTGAACTGTGTGTACTTTGAAGCAAAACATAAATTCTGTCAATCTCAGATGAAACATGAATGGAATTATTAGAATAACATTTTTTCTAGTTCAAGTGGTAGTATCCATCAAAAAAATTGATTGTACTGCTCACACTGACTCATTACAAGTTTATCAGAGCACATACCTTGATAAAAGCCACGATAAGCCATTATGCTATCTCTCTCTTACATCCAAAAATGAAAACGTACAGCATTTTTTACAGTAAAATTTGGTTTTAATGCTGCCCTGTGGTGTGCACATTATCGAATGGCTGAAACTATAGCTCTTAGCACGCAAAATAATGACCTTCTTAGAGGTCAAGGGCGTGTTTGTCTAAAAGGGAGGTGGCATCCAGCACTCAGAATGTTAGAATACGTTCCCATTTCCACCGATCTGGAAAACAGATTGACGAGCCGTCAACACATCGCTTTGTTCCACAACAAAGCAGGTCTTTCGAATGGCGATCCTAGGACTCAATCGACGTCTGTTTATCTTCCCTACTCGCTAACTCGAGTGGCCCCCTCTGGTGATGGGTCCTTAAAGACCCCTCTCTGGCGGACTATCGTCCAGCAACTGCTCAAACTAAAATCTGTTTGTGAATCTGGTAGCCCAATTATTATATAAAACCAATGCGTTTGGAAAATGTCAAAGTTTTGTATCTTATTGTTTAGGTGCCAGTATTCCAAACGCAGCCCAACTCATATTTGACCACATGAAAGTATACTGTCCTGAAGCCAATAAGCTTTCGAATTTCGATGTAATTCAGTGTCCAGAGATGAGCGTGTTGATATCAAATGCTATTCCTGAAATGGTCGAGTTGGCTGTGCAGCTGCCACTACTGTTGCACGGTGAAATCCCTGTTCTCAAGACAGAAGACAACACCACTTTGTACTTCACGAGAAAACTTTGCGCTAGCTTACTCGCCAACGCATTTTTCTGCACCTTCCCAGTCCAGAAGGCGTCTCAGTCTACCCTCGACTTCAACTTTTTTACTTTGTTCAACACAGACCGGAGATTTCCTCAAACTGTTCCTGTGAAGCAAGAAAAGATCAAGTGCATTTTGAACTACTTCCGAACAATTGCCAAAGAGACGTCAAGTCATCATCAAATTATCTCGTTTGAGAGACGATCAGGCTATAAATCAACCACGTGGCCGTCAAGTGCAAAATCAATGTGTCCTGTGGAGATCGACAATACAGGAAGAATAGAAGACTGTAAGGCGATGCTACAGGTGGACTTTGCGAATAAAAGGATTGGGCTTGGTGTGTATGGGGAAAATTGCGTCATGGAGGACATACGGTTTTGTATAAGTCCGGAACTGATCGTTGCTCGCCTCTTCACAGAAACTCTTCGAGATAATGAGGTTTTAGTGGTAACTGGCACAGAGATTTTTAGTTTGTATACAGGTTTCAACCAAACATTCAAATATGCTGGTCCCTCGACGGTCAATTTCAAACAATCTGTGGACACGATTGGTAGGACGTACACACAAGTAGCTGCTATGGATGCACAATATTTTAGCAAGTAATAAGCTAATCGCCAGCACAAAATATAGTATTTTGAAGTGTTGTTTGAAAACGATTCTAAAATAATTTATTAAATATTTTCAGTGCAAATAGGAAGCTTCAGTATGAAAAGATGCACATGGACAGGGAGCTTCAAAAGTGTTTCGTAGCTTTTGCACACGGAAGAGGAGGATTTATTAGCCCAGTGGCAACTGGAAACTGGGGATGTGGAATATTCAATGGCGACAAGGAGTTCAAGTTCCTTATTCAGTGGCTGGCAGCTTCTTTGCAAGACCGACCTAAGCTTAAGTTCCATACATTCGGAGATAATGTCTTCCAAGGGGCAATGCAAGACATCATCAATTCTTTAAGAGCTAAGGGCGTTCTAATCGGAGCCTTGTACAACTGTTTATGCAACTTTGAGTCAGACTATAAGAAGTATGGACAGGGAGGTGTGTTTAAATATGTTAAAAAGAAGCTCTGCAAGTGAATTTTTTATTTAATTTCAAGAAAAAAGTACATTTAGCTAATAAACACTACTTATGATCCCAGAATAAAATAGTTTGAACCGATACAGTAAACTCAAAACTACATATGAGCCAGAATATTATTGAAGGCTAAACGATGTTAGAGGAAAATACATCTGTCCTCCTTTTTCGTGTATTTCTCGATAGGTATCATTTTTCCTAAGCACTCCATTCGGAGCTGGTCTCTTCGTCCCCCGAGTCATCCAGATTAAGCATCACACTGGCACGTTTTTGTAGTTCTTGCACAAGTTCTGGCAAGCGGGCGCTTTGATTCTATTTTTAAAGGATTTAAAGATGCATATTTAATTACTACTGACGACGAAATCTTATGCATTTGCGCCCAAGGTGTTCTTATCGAGTACCTTACCTCCTTATGAGCTACTTTCTTAAGATTGTTTCGGTCAAATTGTGATATTTCAGACAGAAGACCAGGATTCACAGGACTAATTACTGTGGGTTGTACAACCGATACGGTGTCCTGTGTAGGGAGAGGAGGAGGTGGTGGCGGAGTCGTTTTGTCTGTGTCCAGTGTTTCCAGTTCAGACGTTATTTGGGGCGTCTGCATTGTAAGGTTTAATGGGGGCGAGGGACTTGTAAATGATCGGTTTCTTGAGTTCCAAAGGATGCTGGGTTTTAAAGGCAAAGGTGGTTTTTCAGGATTGACTTTTACTGCGTTCGTAGCGTTGTTCGTATCTGCAGTTGACACAGTGGCTTGTGGAGCAAGAGTAGCATCTTTTCCCGGTTGGGAACTGGGAGGCGAGTCAAAGCTTACAGGCTTTGGCGGTAGATCCGGGTGCTTTTTGGGTCCTTCGCAGTTGAAATTATTTTTACCAGGTGACACTCCGAATGTTACATGTTTCGTAGGCTTGGGAGGCGGAGGTTGAGGTGCAGTCCGTTTGTGTTTCTGGACAAAAGTACTTCTCTTGAAGATCGTGTTGTTCTGGTTTTCAGAAGAAGTCAAGCCATTGGTTGCACCAAGTATCAGTGTTGGTTGTCTTGGTGGTGAAAGTGGCAAATTCGTTGAAATCGTATAGTTTTCATTTTCGACGGTGGATAATTTCCTAGGCAATATATCGTCTTCGTAGTACGGACCGTCATAGGAATACTCTAACATCAATAGAACTTCATTGAGTCCTACTCTGTTTACGTAGTATACTCCAGGAAACTCTGTATTAATTCAAATTAGCAGCTTTTAACATGAAATAAAATAGTTATGTGTTTGCTATTTCATGTGTATAACTTATACCGTTTGGTAGGTCCAATCTTGGAAGTGACAAGTAGAAACAGTTGTCCATTTCGTTGCAATCGCATACACCAATTTTGTAAGCTGTTTCTGACGCCATTTTGACTTTTCAGTTTTCTTGAATTATTTTAACGTACTTAAGAGCAGGCGACTAGCATGTTAGGGTTGTACTCAAGCGCAAAAGCTTCTTTCTAACTGATGAGTTGGCATACTACCTTGCATAATACAAGAACGTACGTAAATACCACATCAATCAATCTCATTTATGATGAGCGTACAACATCTACTTGATTTTTTTAAAAATTCCGTGAATGTATCTGAAAAAGTGAAGTACTTGACATATTTATGTAGTTTTATGCTAAATGAAATATTTTAGTTGTCATAAAACGTCAACTATATAGTTTTTATTATCATATACATGTGTATTTTTATTGTTATCTACAAAGCACGGTCATCGATCAAAAGAACATTTTAGTAAAATTATAATTAATCTCAGGTCACCGGTTTCGGTAATATTTCCACCTCAACTAAAAATTGAATTCTTACTTTGTCCTGTTCGTAGACGATGTATTCGTTGTAATTAAGCGAGTAGGTTGGAAATCTTGTATTGGCTGTTGTTGGCCCGCATGGAATTATGCTGTCATGATAGTATTTGTTAAAGCACATGTCTGGAATTCGGCTCCCGGTACACATCAAACTGTCAAAGCTTTCGTTGTATTCCTGTGGTGGATGGTCAAGATTTTTGTGAGGATTTTTAGCATTGTACACATTTCCCAGAAGAACGTCACAAATAAGGAGATACGCTGTGGATCCCACCGTTGGGCGGCCAGAGGTACAACAGTAGTTGCAGCTTTTACTGATTCTGTCTGCGAAGTAGATCCCTTGACCAAACATTTGATTCTTTGGTTTTGGAAGGGTAAACCCGTGCTCTATAATGCCAAGGATGCTTTTCAAATTTGACCCGTGCCAAAGCAACATTCTCTTTTTGTGCTTTAAACTGGGCGAATGGTGAAACTCTTTCTCTCCATTTCGCACGATGCGCACTAAATTTTTTAGTTTGATGCCATAGCCATGCTCTTGCCCATTTTTAACGTATGCCAAAATATGAGAATAGACATCCTCATCTTCATGTAAAATCCGAGCGGAATAAATTTTGGAATCAATGACTTGCTGCGACATGCCGTATCCAAGAAGTAATTTAGCTGCGCTTTGTTTCTGCGCTTGATGGGTCTTGGGAGCTCTATCATGGACTTTTTCGAACTCAAGATTGGTAGCCGTCTCAATTCCACGATCAGCCGCATCTTGCCGTCTGCCTTCCTATTCAGATTATATTCAAAGAGTTATAGGTAAATACTTTTATATACTAAAGCAAAGAATAAATGAACCATGTTCACTTACCAAGTTTCCTCCAAAGCCCAACTCTATTTCATTATCGACGTTAACCGCTAAATCTTTATTGACTGAACTAGGGTCCGGTTGCTTGACAAACCAACCTTTCACCTTCGAAAAGAAATTTCCCATTGGGGTACTTCAAGGCAATACTTATATTGCAACGTATACAATACAGGTATCGTTTTTCAGCGCGTCAACTCAAGGTTCAATTAAGATTTATTTTTCACAAAATAGGGCGTTGATAAAGAATTTAAAACCCTGGCAGAGTCTTATACAAACGAATGATTGTTTATGACAGCACAGGTTGAGAATACTTGGTACTTTAACGCAATTGTCATGAACATGATACTAACACATCTAATACAGTCCAGTCACAATAACAATAACGGCTTTGATAGAATGCTCGCTATCAAGCATGCGCCAGAGATATGGTTCATGATTCAAAGAATACTCGTGTAAGTGTATAGCTAAATATTACTCATCATGCTTATTTCGAGTGGACATGAATTTCTCAAATTGAATGCTGCCTCAATTGAGATTACTGCTACCAGGCAAAATTGACTGATTGCTTTATCCTGAAAAACAGTTGTTAAAATAATTTCCTCATCGGGTGCAAGACTTACAAATTTCTAGTCTAATCCAAATTGCTTAGAAGTCCTAATGAGTGGAATCGGTCGAAAACCACAAAAAGGTAAAGGTAATGTAGATTTACATGCAATATTTATTCATTATTGATTGTTCATTTTTCTCCCTGTTGTAGTTCAAGTGACGTATGATTCACAGCACCACTTACACATAATCAATAGTGCTCCTAGAAAGTATGAGGCGCCCGGTACGGTCCCCCCGCAAGGTCTGCCCCAGCAAAGGGCAATCGCTATAGAATCTGACCTGCCAGGTCGTATTGCACGCATTGACACCAAAGAGAAGCCTTCCAATCGAGGAAACAGTAACAGTAAAGTAACCGCAGTTCACCAGAATAAACCGGACCGTGATCATGTTAGTACTTCTGGTGGTGCACAAAGTGTTACAGAAAAGGTAAGCGCTGACAAATAAGAAATAGGATTTATAGCATTTGAATTTTGAAGCTGAACGTTTTATCTTGAAACAGAATGAGCAGCGGATCCCTGAAATCGTCAAAGTTAAAGACGGACTCCGAAAACTGGTTGAGGGTTATCCAGAGAATAATTTCTTGCCATTTTATTCCTCCTGTGAAAGCATCCCACCGCCCGCCAATGTCCAAACAATAACATCACCTTTGCATTACAGGAAGTCATGGGTCATTGTAAAAACCATCTTGAACGACTTATCTCTTTCCATTAGAAACCCTCAGTGGATCATCAGTCGTGCATTTCGGCAGGCCATATTAAACTATCAACGCCCCGACGTTGTCAATGCATACAATTTCAAAATGCTGGACAGGCCAGACCTCAGGTCACAACTGGTCTCAGTTGTCCCCGTCATTACAGAATTTGCCTTGAAACTAGATTCGCTGTTACGAGATCGTATTCCTTTACTGAAATGCAACGGTCAAAAATTTAACGCTACAACGACCATATTCATGACGCGCGAGCTTTGTTGTAGCCTCCTCGCTAACGCATTTTTCTGCACCTTTCCCGAGAATAGAAACAGCCAATTATCGGATTTTAATTTTTTCCGACTCTACAACGACACGCAATCCCAGCGTTGCGAAGTTAAGGTTGAAAAAATGAAGTGCATACTGAGTTATTTTAGTCAGATGGACAGGCAAAAAGGCAATAGAAGCTTCCTTGACCAAATCATTTCATTTGAGAGTCGGAAAATGTCGGAAAACTTAAAGTGGAATACCATGGACGTGTTCTTATGTAACGTCGAAGTTGAGGGGCAACGTACGATTGAAGAGCAAGTTCACATGCTGCAAGTTGATTTTGCCAACAAGTGCATTGGTGGAGGTGTCCTTAATGATGGAAGTGTCATGGAAGAAATCCGCTTTTGCATTAGTCCTGAGCTGCTAGTGTCCAGGTTAATTTCTCCAGCGATGGAGGATAACGAGGCCATAACAATAAAGGGCACAGAAATCTTTAGCAAGTACAGTGGCTACAGTACAAGCTTCAGATTTACAGGAGAGACTAGAATAAGCGGAAATGAATTCGAAACGGACTCTTATGGAAGGACTCAAATAACAGTAGTAGCGATGGATGCAAAATGCTTTACCAGGTATGAGAATACATGAAATGGAGCAATCTTCAAGTATGAACTACATTTGGAGATAATTTTTAATGCAGGGGTAACAGTAGCGAGCAGTTTCTACCAAACCTTATAGAAAGAGAGTTACTCAAAGCCACTGTCGCGTTTGCCAAAGGGACTGAAGATAGTAGTCCAGTTGCCACGGGAAACTGGGGATGTGGAGCATTCAACGGGAATCCAGGCCTGAAGTTTGTAATTCAATGGATGGCAGCTTCAAATCAAGGTTGTCCTTTGATGGTTTATCATACCATGGGGAATCATAAGCAGTCTGAAAGCATTGTTAAGTTCAGCAATCTTTTACTAGAAAAGAAGGTCAGCATTCGAGAGTTGTATTCAAAACTTATACAAAGCCGAAACCACTTGAGCCAAACTGATGATGTTCTAAGCGCACTTTACGCAATGTTTATTTCTGGGCAACAATATGATACGTAAGGCGACAGAATGGATGAATACAATTCTTTATTCTGTCAATGTTATTTGTGGGACAAATGCATTTTCAACATAATAAACTGAAATATTTTTTTAAAATGCAAACAAAATTAAGTCTGACCATTGGATGATGAATTAATCATATCCACGTGTTTACGTGGCACAATAATGACCAGTGAGTCAAGAACGAATGAATGGGTTTTTTATTTACTTTTTCGTTAGGTACATAATCAATCACTTTCACTTGAACACTTGAATTTTTGTCACTTTACACGATTTTATTATCTTAAAACAATAGAGTAACAATTTTATAGCATGAATCAACGCTCACTCCACATGAGATGACGCATTGTATCTATACCTGATGTATTCGAATAAATCCATACTCTGATTTGGCATATTACTAACATCAGTTGCATAATTTGATATAATTAAGTACAGCTGGCTAATGGTGGCATTCTTCTCTTGCAAAAAATTGCTAAGCTCAGTTAATTCTTTGGCTTGTGACAGATCCCCGACAACGTGGTAATGGATGCTTGGTCTGTTCGAGTACGATGCAGCCAGCCACTGGATTACAAACTTAAGCTGTTTGTTTCCATTGAAAGCTCCACACCCCCAGTTCCCAGTTGCCACCGGGTTGATTTGCACTTTACCATGCATAAATGCAACTTTGCACTTGTGAAGGTCACGGTTTATGTAGTAAGGATCAAATTGTTTCCATTGTTCATGCCTACGAAAATACGGTCATAAATTAATCAAGGTTCAGTAAATAGTCAGACATTTTTGTTTACTTACTGCTTATATCGGGTAGCATTCATTGTAACAGTTTGCAAAAACGTTCTCCCCAAGTTGTCGGTCGGTTGATGGCCCCAAGCTTTTTGAACTGGTCCGTCAAATACAAAGGTATTACTATATCCTTTATAAAAGCTGTACATTTCCGCCCCAGTTACAGCAACAACTTCGTCTGCGCCTAGAGACTGCGAAAACAAACGGGCAACGAGTAGTTCGGAGCATATTGAAAACCTAATTTCCTCCATGAGGCATCCATTGTTCATAACACCACCACCCACTATTTTGTCGGCGAAATCAACCTGGAGCATGTTACTCGCCTCTTCTATTTTCTTTGTAGGTTCAATGGCAACTGGACACAAAGGTTTAGTAGATTTTTCCCAATGAGCCTTTTTTGTTACGCAACGCCTCTCAAATGATATGATTTGGTGTAAGAACGGAGTATTTCCGGTTTGAGTTTTCATCGTATTGAAATAGTTTAAAATGCATTTGAGCTTTTCCTTTTTGCACTGACTCCTTTCGGCATCGTTATCGTTAAATAGTCGGAGAAAGTTGAAGTCAGGCATGTCCCTCAGATCATGACCGGGGAAGGTGCAGAAGAACGCATTTGCAAGCAAGCTTAAACAAACTTGGCGCGTTAAAAAGATTGTTTTGCTTTCACTGCGTTGCAAAACAGGAATTGGCTGTTGAAGAAGAACCGGAAGTAAAAGCGCCTGTTCTGCTATGAAGGGCAAGATGTGTGAAAGAATTTGGTGAATGTCTGGGTGTCTCAGAACTTGAAAGTTTGTGAGATGAGAGGCATTTAGAGAGTACGACAGGATCGCGTCTTGTACAATAGACAATGCCGAATGCTGCTCAGGATTTAACCGACCTACATTGGTTAAATGGATTTTGATTGCGTTCCAATGATCAGGATCAGACAAGAAACTTAGCGGGACGTTTGCACCTGTGTGGAAGGATGTACCTCGTTGGACATTGCAAGAAAAAGGGACTGCTGTGTAACGTGGATGCTTTAGTAGGCGAGTCTGTAGATCTTTTGTTATGGTTACGGGTTGTAGGCTGATGTTGGAGGGTACTACTGGAGCGCGTTTCTTTCTGCGATGTCTTTGAGAGTTGCTTCCCCATGTGGAGCTTGACGCCTTTTCTGGCTGTGGTAATGTGGCGTATCCATAGGTTCCGATGTTCTCCTGATATGGTCCTAACCCGGGCTCCGTTAATCCGACATGTTGCGAGGTGGGTTTCTGAAAGGATCCCGAACGTTTCCCCTGCGGAGATTTTCCTATTATCAAAAAAAAAATAATAATAATAATAATAATAATAATGGAACAAAAAGAAATGAAGACCAATCAATAGCCTTTCAAACGCGTATTTTACTTTTTGAATGATGAGCACCCATATTCGCAAAATAAGGTCTACGGGTCGAGTCAGAAACCAGGGCTTAGAAATAACTGAATAAAATGTATTGACAACTAGTCAGATATCCGAAAGAATAAAGTTGTTAGCATTTTTCAACTGGTCTTGCCATACCCAGAATTGACAAGCTTGTATGTAAAGAACCTTGGATTTTAGTGTAGCCCAAAATGAAAGCATCTTGGCTTTGGATATGCTTGCCTGTTCCGATTGTAAATCTGATAGTTTGTGTTGACAGGAACGCTTATCATCTAAAAATGGGGCTTTAATACTTGTGTTATCTCTGAGCACCATTTTATACCTATAGCTTGTCATACAATCGCAAATTCGCTTTTAGGATGAATTAAACTGCATGATAGATATAAATTTTTACGCCAGTACTACTCGCCCCAAGTAACAACGAAACGTTTTTTAAAGTTGTCAAAATGTTAAACTATTTCAAAGAAAAGCGGCAAGAGAAAAAATTGAAAAAGGAGAGCCAGAGCAAAGGATCCGTGGTGATACCGACCCCGACACCACCGGACGTTGTCCATGCTCCCCCTGAGACACCACGACAAAGTATCAAAAAAGAAGATGACTACGAAGAGGTTCAGGTAAAACATTTTATATGTTGTCTAATCAAATACATCTCACGTAAATAATTCTTTTCTGCTCTCAGGTTGACATACGAAAATTAGAAAAACTCAATATTTCTGTGCTTGAAGCGGCATTAGAGGAACGTCGGAAACGTGCGGCACCTCCACCTCCATCCTCGCGACCCCCAGAGACATTCACTAGCTCTCCTAAATTACCATCAAGAATATCAAGTGAAGCGCTACACGTTCTACAAAATGTCCATCTTTATCCTGAAGCTGCTGTTAGGTCGCTGTTTCTGACCCGTATTGTTAACGATGCCGAGGAAATTCACGACACCATTCACACCTACATTGCAAATGGACAAGTCCATGGATACGAGTTAGCAGTTAAAAACATTGTTCGAGTTGTTCGCGATGGGGATCGTGAGTTTCAGCATATTCCTGGGAAAAAAGACGAGTTCCGGTTGATGCTCTGGCATGGAACAACAAAAGAAGCTGTCGGTTCTATTCTCCAAACCGGATTTGTGCTCCCCAAAAAAAGCGGACAAATGTTTGGAAAAGGTATTTATTTCGCAGACAGAGCGAGCAAAAGCGCAAATTATTGTGGCAGCGGGTCAACGGCTTACCTACTTTTGTGTGATGTTCTCATCGGAAGATGTTACAATTCGAAAAACCCAAAAACAGACTTAGATAGTGCTCCAGCAACAAGTTCGAGAAAATTCGAAAGCGTCAAATGCACTGGGAGAAAGGTGCCCGATCAAACGCAACAGCGTATTTATGCTGGGAGCATTGTTCCGTGCGGGGAAACCGTAGAAAATACCAAGTTTAAAGAGTATAGCGTTGAATACAATGAATACATTGTTTATGACCCGGAAAACGTAAAGGTCATGTTCGTTGTTGAGGTAGAGAAATCAGGTAAATACGACTTCATGTCTGACGATGTACATAAAAGTGTAGGTATTTCATAGCAAATTCATGTTGATATGCATTGATATTTTGACGGGAAAATAAAGCAATGCATATAAAATGTTTAACCGTTTCATTCATTAATCTGTTTGCATTACATATAGATTCAATCATGTGAAATGCTGGCATCCCAAAGCGTGTTAAACAAACGCTTATTATACACATGAGATTAGAAAAACTACCCTGGCCTGGCGAAAACATCCGGGGACCACTTGAGCTTGATCTTTAAACAACTTTGTTTCCCCGAATGCGCAATTTAAACCAAACTGATTAATCACAAAATTCCCACATAGTTTCTGCGTAATCTACTTCAAGGTGATGTGGGTCACCTTTTCACCTAAAATTTGTCCTTCTGCACACTCCGTACTTGACTTCTGTATCTACGTGCATAGAGCAAATGACAAAGCCTTTCATGAGAAACTACCCAAAAATATTCATTCACAAATATTGACACTAAAAATTCTTTTGTTCATAAAACAATCCATCACACTCAATCATACGAACGGCTATGCAAATACTTGGGTACTTGTTCTTGTGGTTAGACATGACGTAAAAATTCGGGAATTACAATCCAACGCAAATAAAGTGACCACCGGGCAGGACAGCGTTACCAAACTGATAAGCGTCGAAATGAAAAGCTGGGAGAAAGTTTGAATCTACAGATCCTATTTACTCTAACAACATCTGCGTTCGATACCGACAGTATTGTTTGTAAAACGTTTGAAACTTCTACAATCAATTTATTACACTATGGAATCACCAACTAGGTCTCCTCCCTCTGATAAAGACGTTAACGAACTGATTACTTCCTTTGAATCGAGCATAATAACCGGGCTTTCTAGTACAATTAACCCGTCCAGAAGTTACCATGGGACTTCTTCGGTAACTAAACAGTTTCTCAACAAAAGCACTGATGACAAGCTAATTGAATCAGTTTCTTTGTATGAAATATAGAAACCCAATGTGGCATTGAAAAATGTTGCGCTGAAACCTGTGCATGGTTTGATTCAGTCAAACATATTGGCTGCCAATGACGATGAAAGTCCAGTGCCCGTTTTAGGTTGAATTTCAGTTATAAATGTCAGAAGAGTCGATGAAGATGAATTATGAAAATTTTTGATTTCCAGGAATTGCGACTATTGTTCCAAAGGAAACCTACGAGGATACTGATGCTGCAGCTCTTTTACTGCAGCAATGTCGTAGCATAATGACACCTGCGGAAATTCAAAAGTTTGCCGAAATCAAAGAAGTGTCACCCTCGTGCATTGTCTACAAAGACATCTTTGACTACGTTCGGAACAGTTGCAACGGAATTCCAATAAAAATCAAGCGTATCTACAGAATAAATCGTCATTCAGACAAGTTCCCAGTAATTACTGAATCCTTTCGGATAATGCTCTGGCACGGAACGTCTCCGAAAGCAATACCCAGCATCATCGAGACTGGATTTAGGAAAGGAAGAGCAGGTTTGTTTGGTGGAGGGATTTACTTTGCGGACAGAATTGCCAAAAGCTGGAAGTACAAAGAAAGCGAAAAGGGCTCTGGCTCTGGGTTCATGGTGCTTGCTGAAGTGTTACCAGGGAGAATGTACAAGGCCCACCACTTTCACCAAGAGTACAAGAAGCCGCCAAAGGGCTTTGACTCGGTAAAAGGTAACGGATCGGATATCCCCAAGTGGAAGGACAATCGAACGTGCCACGGGGCTATTATGCCATGCGGGGAAACGGTTCCAAACATGCGTCATTTGAAGTATGACATGCAGTACAATGAGTACATCCTTTATGACATGAATCGGGTGCTTGTTAGATATGTCGTCGAAGTACATGACGAATGACTCCGTGCAAATTATCATGAAAATAAATACTATGAGCTGTTCTTTATTTAGCAGCTGAATCTTTTTCTGAAAATTCGAACATAACTAAATATCGTATTTTCACTTGCTCCGCCTTGTACACTATGTACTCATTAAACTTTAATTTGTTTCCGTCTGACTGGGAATGGACTGATGATTTTCCCATTGGGACAACGAGGTTTCCAACATCTGCACTAATCTCAGCGGTCAGCAGTTTATCATCTTGGCGTTTCCTTCCATGACAGGTAACGCTGTGATAGTTGGGAGGTGGAGCCCATCTGTAGTTATCTGGCTCATCGGCATGATGCGTGTTACCCATGAAAACATCGCATAAAAGCAAACAACCTTTAACCCCTGGTTCAGGTCTAAGTTTTCTGTCGCAGTACTGGGCACTCTTAGATGATCTGTCTGCAAAGTACAAGCCCTGACCTTGAAGCCGTTTGTTGTCGCAATTTCTTGGAACTTGCATACCATTCGCTAAGATAGCTGGGAGTCTGTCGAGTTGGGTGCCATGCCAGAGTAACATTCGACGTTGACCTGTGGCGTCCGCGTCTTGGAGCTGTTGAAAGTTTGGCTCGTTCTTTCGGATAAGGAAAAATAT
>VICI01001557.1:0-21523 GCA_019593645.1 Akabosia matsudoensis
GCTGTGGGGTTTTTGCCTTGGCACTTGAGTTGGCTGATTCCTTATCAGCTCATCAAAGTTGACGAAGCGGGTGAGCCTATCAGAGGCAAGAACGGCAAAGTAGTACAATGTGGGCCTGATGAACCAGGAGAGCTGATCGGCAGGATACAAAGGAATCACCCGATTAGGGATTATTTAGGGTAATTGATTGACGTATTAGGTCAAACTGCTTGGAAACTGTGGGTAGCGCTAACATACATATCTTACAACGATATTTACACAGCTATGCAGATAAAAGCTCATCCAAGGGAAAAATACTCGAAAATGCTTTTAAAATGGGAGATGCATGGTTTAGATCCGGAGACATTCTCACTAGAGATATTTACGGTTATTTTTATTTCAAAGGTGACGTAAATAAACAAATTTACAAGTTGATAAATAATACAGTTCGCTTGCCACGACAGGCGAGAAGGTACAAGATAATGTATTATTTTCAATTTCAACTGTGATTTTGCAGACAGAAAAGGAGACACGTTTCGTTGGAAAGGAGAAAACTGCTCTACGGCAGAAGTAGAGTCTGTGATCAGCAGCGTATGTGGTTTAAAAGATGTTGTGGTGTATGGAGTTGAAGTACCTGGTATGTGAACCCAATACATATTTTCTGCATTTCGAACATTCTCCTTCGACGAACAGGAAATTACCGTTGACAGAAATTTATAATTTAGAAAGAGTTGTGTAACATGCAGGTACTGAGGGGAGAGCAGGAATGGCTGCTATTGCAGATCCAGACGGATCTATAGAGTTGGAGGTACTTGCTCAAGGTATCTCGAAAGCATTACCCGCTTACTCCCGGCCTTTGTTTCTTCGAACATTACAGCAAATTGAGAAAACAGGTAAAAGTGTGACAAAATACACCACCATATTTCTTTTCGGATTGCATTTATAGAATCATCATTATTACGGAAGTCTAAATATTAGTATTAGGAGTTTTGTGTTCAACAAATCTCTATCTAAAGTTACATGCATGGGCCATTTCACAACTGACGATTGTGAGCCCAATTGAGAAAGATGACTTACTTGGTTATATGAACTGGCCAAATTTTCCAAAATTCTTATTGGCATGTATCAGTATCATCATGCCTCCAGTTCATATAGAACAGTTCGAGAAGAAAGCAAACACTGTTTTATTTATTACATAGCTCCAACTTGCTGACAATATAAAGCTTTGTGTGAACTATTCTAAGCTTAATGCTTTCGCATAGTTCAAGTTCATCTGCAACTTTTCGGAACAATATCAAGTCAGATACAGAATAAGTTCCACCCGGGTTGTATTTTTAGCTTGTATATGCTATACGCTCCTCGGACTTAGTTAAACAGTTCTAATCGAAAACTTTCTGAAACCCGTTTTCAACAGGTACTTATAAACTTCAGAAACTGGAATATCAGAAGCAGGGCTTTGATGTGACAAGAATTTCCGATAAAGTCTTCATGCTTCAGGGAAACAAATTTGTTTTGCTTACCCAAACTCTGTACGAGGATATATTAAATGGCAAGATGAAGTTTTAAGGCTACCACAGGTTTCGCTCAAAAAGGTAAAAGATTTCCATCCCAGCTTTGTGTTTGAGACATCTTTATGTACTTTAGTGGTGTTTGTAGAAAACTAAGGACTTTTGTATATGTGCTTGAAAATTCTAGGTATTTTATTATTAAAATTTGTAAACAATAAATATTATCATGAGAATGACAAAAATCCAATTGAATTCCAACATGGCTCAAGAGAAGTTTAAAAAGCCGCACTTCGGTCTAATCTTCATTTCCGCCATTTTCAAACTTTCTTTCATGCCTGTCCACGAATTCCATCGGATTCCACTCAACGCTTCTTTCCTCAAGAAGCCGTCATTTTGAAAGTATTTCCCATTCAAGTTCGACTGTAACGTAACGATTTAGGTTAACAACTTTTGGGAAAATGGTAAGTAGTTTGTGGGAAATTCATCTGAGAAACTTTACAAGTCTTTAGGTCTACTTAATAATCGCATAAATAACAAGTATGCAAATTTTCACATGCTATGGGACATACTTTGGAGTAATTCGTGAAAGTTTTTCTTACCCTTAAGCAATCTCCGAACCACCTGCAACCACAGGAATAAATTATTTGTCACTGCCTTGCAAGCTGCAAACCTAACTTGATACTTCTTGCTGCTTACCATCCACCTCCATACGTTTCAGCACAGTTGCTATTCACGTCGCCCCAATTGTCGTCATTGTCATTGTCGTACGTAGAAAACTGCTTTTTGTGATGATAAAGAAATGAGTCCTCTGGAATCAGCAGATATCAACCATGTTAGCTAATTATAATTATGTTCAATTTATAGTCCAATCTTTCAGGCATTACCCGCCGTTCCGGAGTGCGATGCCACATGGAGTCGGTAGGCGTCCAAGCTGCTTCCAATGTAAAATTTATCATAAAGCGCGTAACGAGTTTCACCTTCCCAGTTTGTCATGTTAATACAATAGCTCATAAGGGCATAGTCTCGTTAGCCCCCGTAAGTTCTCCAACCCTGAAAAAATTCATAAAAACGAAAATGTCCTAAAAAGACTGCCATTAGAAATCCAAGATCTGTACTGGGACATATTATGAATGACTTCAATGGGGAGGTGGAGCCGAACCCTATCCCATTAAAAGAAAGTCCATTGATTATAAGCTCCACCCGCCCAGAAATTTATTGCATTTCCTACTTATACCACACGTTTTGTTCGTATGCGTGTCGAAAAATCGGAGAATTTACATTATTGTCATATATTACAAGAAAAAGAATATAGCAAAGTTAAGCGCTGGGAACTCATACCAAACCAATAATCAATGGAGACGTTGCCAAATCCCTTTTCATAATCTTCCCATGTCCTGTTAAAGCTTATTTGACGTGACGTTCCATATGGTCCATAGCCGCGACGCTGTATTACAGTCCATCCTCCCCCGTCGAAGTCCATATCGCAAAAAGCCTATTAAACAACACATGACACGACTTTGATACCCTCAACTGAAAAGAAATCTGTAAAAACAGACATATAGGATATTTGAAACTTTGATGGTATCGGTTTCAGAGAATTACTTACGTCTACTCCAGGCTTTGTGACTCCCAGCGGCCAAATTGTGTACACGCCACTGGAGTTCTTTCCTCCATCTCGTAAATCCAGGCAGTTAACTTTTTTCGCGATTCGGTCATGCATGTCCCCAATCTGAAAGCATAGAACGTAGCCATGTTCACGTCCAGTTGGCAAGTGATCGATCATTAGGGTGGTAGAGCCAAATAAAGTGCTCAAATCGAGTCTCTTGTCGACGTTTCAGGGTCGTCCATTAGGCATTCCGAAAACGTTTGAAAATTTGAAAAACTTGAGATTCGTTAAATTATCATACCATAAATGCCGAGGAGTATGACAACTGGATGAGTTGCAACAAACTGTCAATTTGTCGCTTCGAGTGCATATGCTGACTCTCTTTGATGTACTGCGTGTCAGCAAATATGTCTTTGACAAACCTGATGTCGGATATTGCCCCTTTTATCATAGCCAACTGTGAGACAATCCCCTGAATCCCTTTTACATCGTGTTGTAGGCCTTGGAGCATCGTCAGTTCCTGGTAAATATTTGCTTGTGTTGCATTAAGCTCGGAGGAAAGCCGTCGAAAGTTGGTTTCGAGGAATTGTCTGAGCATTTGCCCTAATACAACAGCCGCCCTGAAAAGTTTTCAAAGCGGAATAAAAACACTGTTCTTTCCCGTTTCCCTTTAAAAATCCAACCTAATGTGGACAAACAATAAAAACATTCTGAGCAAACATTTTATCTCATGTTTCGCTTAAGATTTTGTTCTTTTCCAGTGAACAACTTACAATTTTCATGTTTAATCTTCGAGTCACTGAACTAAGCTACACAATGAAAGCTGTTTAGAAGATATTCCATGTTTGCTATTGCATTCAACACTGCATGTATTGTATATCATGAATTACGTTTCTTTCGACGGCGATGACTGACGGAGGGACTGACGGTTTTGTTTGACCCTGTCCGTGGAGGATGGCGGATCTGGTGTTGCCACAAAAGAAACGATTGTTTTGTCAACAGGCACGTCATTTGGAAACGGTGCAGATTGTACACAACAGCACATCAAAAGACCACCCGAACATAAAATTAGAGTAAAATAGGGGACGCCAGGCTTCATTTTTCTCTTGATTAAATAATCACTTTGTTTCACTACACGTTGCAACGTTATAATCTTCAAAACGTTTCGTAGGGTAAAGCCTTCTGGCTAAGAAAGTATTTCAAACAACAACGTTTGTTTTTCAAATTTCTGACGGTTGTAATCATAATCATAACAGCATGACATGTACAGGTAAATGTTCGATCTCATACATAAATCGCCTTTTCTATTCATCTTTTCTTTGTAAAAGAGTTGAGCTTGGGCAGTGTTCTTTCTCATATGAAAACGGGGTATGAGGATCTACAACACTTTCTTAGCTACTTAAGCATGCAAGGCAATTAATTTGTAAATAAAAACTTCTTTTTCGGATATATGCTTCCGGGTCCGCTAGGTCTGTGTGGAGTGTGTTCAAAGCGGAACATAATTGTAAGAACTTGCCAAGGCCAGTCAACCCGTCTTTGCATTATTGTGCGAACGTACGGTACAAAAGCTTTTTATTTGGATTTTGCATTATACAAGCCCGAACTGTACTCTCGGCATTTTATTTTTAGGTGGATGATTGTTTAAAAAGTGAATCTTGCCGGTGGTAACATGTTTCTTTTCTTTTTTGCTATTCATTTTCATCATTGAATCATTACCAAGAACTATATACATACTAAAATTTAGTAAAAACTACTTTGGGCCGCGCTCTTACATCGGTTGGTAGCTTTCATGTAATTATTTCGGCTGAGGAACACTTTGAAGTGCATAAAGAGTCTGCTCAACTGCAGGAATTCCATGCAAGCACCAGTAAAATTACGAGATATATCCTACCTTTAGAGCCAAAAAGAATATCAATTGTATAAAAGCTTAAGGAGCATTGACATATAAAAATGACAACTTTGATTCATCACGCCATACCACAGGGGAAAATGGGCCAGAGCATAATTAAAAAAGTTTCACATGGTATACAAATGAAACGGAATGAATTATGAGGACAATTCCAATGAGTAAAACGGACACCATTACGCTATATAAGCCCCTCCCTGAAATGATACATGAAGTGGAGTATACGCTGCACTTCTTCAAATTGCCTAGTCAGTACCGATGTTACTCGCTGAACTAACTTTGCTCCAGTACACTACATACGGATTTTAACTGATGAAAATTAACCAGTCTGCGAATATTCAGCTTAATACATAATATTTCATACAATGTACCAAAAAAATACTTGAAGGACGACAGGTACCTAATCCAGAGAAGTATTTCCACATGAAATGTCCTTTGAACTTGAACGCATTCGCATATCTTTGTTTGCCTCCAAGCATAAATGTCTTTATTGAGTCCAAATTATGTAAGAAAAGAGTTGTCAACTGGGTGTTAATGTTTTGCTTAAGGCGAAGTATTGTTTCTGGATTGGAACAATACTTTATAGGACTGTCCACGGCTGAGTTGTAGCAGTTGCCCTACACGTATAAACTGCAACAGCCCGACAAACTAATTGGTAATCTGACAAGGTGAACCAATCTTTGTGCGATTTCCATTTAATCGATTAATGCCCTTCTCTATTGTAACATGAATAAGCGAGTTAATTTCCATTATTAGCTACGACAGGACAGCAAACAACAAGCTCGTTCGAAGCATTAACAACAAACATGCATTAGTTCCCATTTACTGGAATAATGTACGGGGCTGTTAGTGTAACCTCTTGTTCACGATAGTCTTAAGAATGTCTTCTATACTTCAGTGGATTTATCTTTCGACCATATGCCTAAGCATTCGAGTGACATAACTTGGAAACGCCACCTTTTAATATTTGATGGGAGAGTACGCGAAGTCAGTGATGCCATCATAGGAAAATTCATGTGCATAATATTGAGCAATAGGAAAACCTCAACAAAAGCCAAGTCTCAAGTCCAGATGTCCATCAAAGCAAGCTATGCTGTACAGAGTTCTTAAAATCTAGATTAAAAAATAGTAATTTCTACAGAAATGTGAAATTTATTAAACTAATAAGCACGTTTCCAGCACCAGATCGTTGTTTTCCGGAAGCATCATGACCAAATCAGGCATTTACAATACATTTCATTACTGGGGCATTCCTATACGCGTGCTTCTACTTGCGTTACCGTTCTCAGGACTGTTTCCATTACTTCAAGCAGTCGAAAATGGAAGCAGTGACTTTTACAGCGTATCAGATGAACACAGAAACTGTGATCACGTAAGTTTCCCATGAATTATTCTTCAATATTTCATTGCAATTGTTTCTTTTTTTTGTAACCAGATTATTACAACATTCGTCGACCAAATCATGAGCCAAAAAAGTCCCTCGTGTGAAGAATCCGACCTGTTCCCAAAGCCCGGGAGTTGCTCGGTGTTTTTCAAATGTGTGCGCAGTGGATCCAGGCTCCAGCCGTTTGTAGAGTACTGTTCAGTGGGATATAATTTTATTTCCAATGTTTGTGTCCCAAACACCAACTCTACGGATTGTCCCCAATTCACTTGTCGTATCCCGGACGGTAAGGTCGTTATTTATGTTGCGCTGTCTGTACACATCGCTACTCTATCATTTCCTATTTTTACCATAATATAGAATTTCATCTTCATAATTGCAGCAACCAACGCACTGGGAAACGAGCTCGAGTTTCATGGCAAAGAAAACAATAAAGGAAATGACTTCATGTCACTTCCTCTTGTAATCACTTCGACTACTTCCAGCCTTCCTCCAGCACAGCCAGATATATCCAGTTCCACTACAGAGAAGACGTATGTATCACCCAAGTTGTAATTTAGATTTACAAACACTGTCATTCAAAACTCATACTTTTGGAGTTTTTTTTTGTAGAGTGTCAACTAAGATGGACGGCAACTACTTCATGAAGATGACACAGCCAGAAAGTGAAAAATCGGCAGGCTCTTCAAGCTGTTCTACAGGAGGGCTCTCGCTCGTGCTCATGATAGCCATCTCATTTCTCTGAGAAATTTTCGCTCTTATCAATTACAAGAGTTACTATTAATCAATACACATACCTATTTATATTTATGAGCTATTCTGTTATACGAAGGTATTTTTTTGCAATAAAACCAAAGTCTTTGAAAAAATGACGCGTCGCATCATCTAGAGTGATTTTTGTTAGGTGCATAAACGGTATTTTAATCATGCCTAATGATGTTTAGTGTGGAGGACATAGTGGTAAAATATGAAGTGCATTAGCGCAAAAAAATCATATATCAAAGTAGACAGGACTTTGCAATGGCAAACCTGAATGCACACGGAACTCATATATTTTTAAGCTTCCAAAATGGGAAATATTTATTAAAGGAAACAATCTTTCAATCGAAAAACTCTTCCTCGCGACTAGTCAGCGTGGGGAGAGGCAGAGGCAATTAATTGTTACTTGTGTCGTGGAGTTTCTTTCAGATGTGGTGAACAAAGTCAGTCGTCCTCGTTTTTTTTTCCTCTGGAAACGTGTCAGAAGCTAGTAACATCATGTTCAATAGGCCGAGAGCATGCAAGCCTAACTTCCTACGAAACGGAAGATTTGTAAATATCTATTGCTTGCTAGCTGCTTTTTAGCACACACCATTGGGCACAATTCTGTTTCTAATGTGGTAAAAGTCTACTTACGCAACACTTCTTGTGATGTAACAAAGACGGTTTTTGTTTGAAAATTTTCGCATGAGTTGTGCAATTATCAAATGCATTCAAAAAAAAAAAAAACATTTGATACACTTACGCACATAACCACATTTCAGCGCAAGAAAGCAATAACAGAAGTTGTGTTTGAAATGATAAGTTTCGTTTGGCGTCCCATGACACTCGCTATTCTGTCATTTTGCTTACCACTCAAATAAAAAATGTCCCTGTCAGTTTCTCCATTTCCATGTTTTTGTCATTACTACTCTGTATTACTTTTTTTGACAATTCTACTTGGAGTTGGTGGCTTGCAAGTGAGGGGGCCCGGGACGGCTATTCAAAGAGCAAGCGCGAATGTAGACTGCACAGAGGTGTGACGCGACAGTTTTCAATACAAGTTTAAAACAAAATACTAATGTTAAATGACGGTACTCATTATTTTAGGTTCTCACTAAAAACTTGGAGTGTCCGAATATCGGTTCATATCCTGTTGCAGGTACCTGCGAGTATTTTTCGCGATGCTTTCAAACAGAGACAGGTGTGGAGTCGATAGTAGAGTTTTGCCCAGAGGGTCAAGTATACATTTTGAATCGATGTACGAAATCAAATGATCCGAATTCTTGCCCGCAAAAACATTGTCCCTTGAATAATCGCCGAAGAGAGCAGGAAACGACCACACCAAGAAATAACGTACATGCAGGTCAGCCCACGAAGAAAACTAAGCCATTAAGCAATTTACATCCAAGTTTAAGCGACGCAGCGACCCCAGCCTGTTGGCAAATATTTGTATTCATTGTGCCTCTTGCAATAATTATGTGTGTCTGAAGTCAGAAGCTTCAATGTTAGTTGTCACAAATAAAGTCACGTCTCATTGAAATAAAAAAGTGTTTTTATGATTTAAGCCTCAAAATATTATATTTTACATTGTAAGGGAATAGCATTTACGCCTCTCTACACAATACGGTTTCCTGACTAACTAAACACGTATACAAAACACAACAATTAGTGACCAAAAAGTCTTCATAACAAAACTAGTAGAAAAAAACATCCTAATTAACTTCATTCCTAGTGCACTAGAGCATGTACAATGTACCACTGGTCTTAAACTACAGTTATTACTAATTACTTCACTTTGCTATCACGTCAACGTTTCTTAAAAATACAAGGCTCATCACACCGGAAACCAAAGGCGCCACGGTTGTGATTTTCAGATATTTCTCCTGGTCCCGCAGCGTCATCAATTCATTCCGTATCCGCAAGAACTAATGTGAAAAAATAAATTGGATTTGGACATGGGACACGAAGGGTCACTGTGTCTAGAAAAGATGAGAAAAATATACTTACACTGCGAACAGAAACGGTTTCCTGCAACATTTTTATCACATTTTCCTTCAAAAGTTTCTTCTTCTCTTTTGCTGGCTCTTCGTCAAGGTCAGATTCCGATGACTCCAGCTCGTCCGACTCGTGGGACTAAACAGTGAACGATCAACGTTAAAGCTCACGGTTAATTAAAATACGTATCGCTTAAACTAAATCTGACTGGCTCACCATAACACTGTGGACGGACTCTTTGGTATTCCTTCGAGATGTGAGGGCTCGAGATCTCTTTGGTTTTCGCAGTCTCCTTCCTGGATTCGACGAGTTTGACATATTCAAATCTGTGCTCAACCGCTTCAAATTAGCTTTTCCGCCTTGCTGAGAATATGACGATCTTTGAAAATCCTTCTCGCTATTTGGTGCGCTGGAAGTGTGAGATTTGGCCAAACTGGACTTTCGTTCTCCCATAAATGCGCTGCCTCGTTTTGACGTTGCCGGCTGTTGCCCTTGTACAACACTCTGAGCTATCCTTTCCATCAGCGTAGGCTCATTGGAATTTGATGATTTGCGATAAGATCGCTAGAAATAGTTTTTAATATGTTAATTGCTTTCCAATAGAAAATCTTTTTAAAAAATGTCGACACTTCTGCAGTACCTTTCGTTTTTCTTCGTCCAGAAGTTTCATTTTCCTCATGGGCCTGGTTGATGTTGTTGACGTAAATGCTTGCGCCGTCGATGATCTAAGGCCCTTTATTGTTTCGCCGGGCGTATCATTCAATCTCTCCAGTTTGACAGAATATATTTTTAACTTTCGCTTAAATGTCGCTACGTAGTCCCCAATCTACAAAAAAAATATGACCACTGAGCATGCTTAGGTTAAAGGAAATGTACACGAGAGTTAGACTGCGCACCGTTTGATTTAAGTCCGCCTCGATACCATTTCCTCTGATAACATAGTCTGCGGGTTCAAAGCGAACCTGCGTACAAAAAAACCGGAAACGTTAGAAACAATCTTGTTATACGAACACGAACCCCTCCCTAAGATATTCATAACTGGACTTACGTCGAACAGCTGCAGAAACTCTTTCCAGGTGAGGAGAAGCCCCGTAAGGACCGGAAACGTTAGAAACAATCTTGTTATACGAACACGAACCCCTCCCTAAGATATTCATAACTGGACTTACGTCGAACAGCTGCAGAAACTCTTTCCAGGTGAGGAGAAGCCCCGTGAGGACCCTTTCAACTTTACAGTGCTGGAATTCTGGCAATGTAGTATGAATAGAGACGGGTACCATTTCAGGCTGTACAAAATAAAGTTATACCATATTCGGAATTAAGTCAAAGTGACAACCGTCACGCAATACGAATAAATAGCCACATACTATTTGAAGTGTAACAAAATGAAAGACAACTTGGTATAAAAAACAGTTGACTGACAATATCTTAAATTGACATTAAATATCGCCCATGCCACAAACCCAAAATAATTAAACAGAGAAGGAGCACTGTTGCAGTACAATGAAGACAACAAGCCCTTGATTTGCGCACACGCAGACAGGAAATGAAATGAAAATCATTTTCGCATCTTCATAATGTGACAATAACGAATATGTGATGTAGGTAGTAATTTAAACTTCAAATGCAAAACTAAATATCTTTAACTCTGTAAAAATATTGTAAACAAATTAAACAATGAGACTAACCAGCTCTGCATCCTGCTCCGAGAAGGGCGCCTCTTCCTGGAAACATAACATATCGACCAGGTTCACTCTAATTTGTCTACGATAATTGGATGAATATTTTTTTTGCAGCTGAAGCTCGACCTCCNCCAGGTTCACTCTAATTTGTCTACGATAATTGGATGAATATTTTTTTTGCAGCTGAAGCTCGACCTCCCTACTTGAAACTTTTTTAAATTGCTGCAAACCTTCAGGTAAGAAAAGGTTGACGCAACTCCTACGTTAATCCTTTCGCATAGGTTTATCGTCAGTTTATTAACTTGAAATTAGTCTGTTGTTGAGTAAAGCCTGTTGGTGTTGAATACACAGTGAGAGTAGTTCAGCACGCAAGATATTTAACAATTCAGGCTGCAAAACAGTTGACCTTTCGCGTATTTTTATTTCGTTCTCAGTAAAAGTAAACTACTAATAACTTGCTAATGCGTGTCTATCAATAATATTTAACAAATTGGCGTTTACGAAATAGTTGCAAGCATACGCCTAGAAGTTATCGAGCTCTTTTATATTTTTATCACGAATATCAGAAATTATTCATGCACAAGCCGGAAAACAATTACCCCTCGATATTAGCTATGGGGGATGAATATTCACTAAGAATGTGTATGAGATTTTGTACATCTATTGACAACTAAACTTGTGCAAGTCACTGAACAAAAGACGCAGAGTTTTTGATTCTGAGTGGCTCAGTTTTGTACACATGTTACTAAAGGGACTGCCATGTTACCAGGCAATGGACTAGCGCAATGCTAACAAAAATGCGCACTGCCACCACCACCACACTGTAATCGGTTAGTTGGTGTTTTGTAATTGTAGCTCCTACGTCAACTTATCTTGACTAAAAAAGATTCGGAATTGGCTAGTAACTTCGGTTTCAAGTTTGATACAGATTGTTAGAGATTGATGTAGAGAAAAAAGTGCACATGCGTTACGAATATAGTTTAACAATAATAGATAATAATATTTACAAGAATGAATAATCTATAAACTATTATGAATACAATTGGCACCGTTTGCGTTAACAGACTTGATTTATTTAGCATGAGAGTAAACTAATGTTGTGATGTTTTTGCGTATTTTCACTTTCTTACCAAAGATAGCTCACTGTCCATGCTACGGCTACGACGGGTAGTTTGCACCAGTTTGGTTTTGGACTGTAATAAAATATCAAGTTCTTGGTGGGGTCGCCAATTGAAGACGACGATTGTTGCGAGAATTTACTTGCGATGATGATACACGAGGAATTGCTGGGGTCTCGCAAGAACAGATGAGATCTCCTTTTTGTGAGCAACCTGTAGCAAGCTTGATTCTAACAAAAAAACCAAAGCTAACTTTAAAAAAAAGGAGTTTGTATTGGGCAGTGTGTGAGCTGAGCTTAAGTAGCGCGATGAGATTTTTTTATTTGTTGTGTTGTTTGGTTTTGGTATCTATGAACGAACGCGCTTGCAATGAAGAGACACAGCTTAATACTATATCTAGCAAACACGCTGTTTTTTGGCTGTACTACCGAACCCGGTATTTATTTTCTATGGCCGATATTGATTTTCTTTCTGTTTTAATGTATCTCCCCAAAATTCATCGAAAGATTCTGATACATTGTGTTATGCATGAATATATTTTAGATGTACACTTAACAGTTAACGATGTATGTATGTATGTATGTGCTGAAGCAACAATATCCCCCGACAAATCTCAGTTTTGGTTTTGAAGTTTAGAGATGCACCACGTTTCTTGTATGAAGAAGAGATTTTAAGAAATTCGCAAAAACATTAACACATAATGGAACGAAAGAATTGTATTTGCATTTGTGGTTAAGAAACGATATATCGATATACAAAACAGATCCAACAATTATTATTAGCTATTACAGCAAAAGTCTCTTTTTTGTGTTTTTGATTGCGATTTCAACATTAAGTTAAATTACAGGTTAATTAGTTACATTAATGCGTACATAATACAAATTCTTGAAAAAATACATAATAATACATAATAATGAATTGGCACATTTTATAAAACATGAAAATAAAACAATGAAAAAGTAATACAACAATGGTCTTTGATTGAATCATGTTCGAGGTGAATAACTACGCGTTTGAAATCAAACTCACGCGTAAGTAACTTATTATGTTTCAGACCAGTGACATGTCAAATTGTCAATCCATGAATGCTATCAAATCTGTACTACCGTTACGAGACAATCACGCGTAGTTTACTAAACAAGGTACAATGTGTTACAGTCACTGCCTTCCTAAGAGATTTATTCTCATGAAGCATTTTCACAGCAGTAATTTCCGGGAAACCATCCAGATTCACCAGTTGCCAGCTTTGTGCCGTGGTACCACCCTAAAAATTTAAAAGAAAATTGTATGATCTGCATCTTTGTTTACTTGTCATGCAACAATGTTAGCTTGTATAATCGTTCGTCATACCATCCGGCTGTATTTGGCTGACGCGAATGACATCTCCCACGTAAAATGACATTTCGTCCGGTCGGCGAGCATCATATGGGAAAATCGCTTCCACCCTTAGTTCCTCCTTGGGCTTCATAGCCTCCAGTTTTGACTTCCACCTTTCCACTTCTGAATTGGTTTTTGCGGCTAGAAACTGTTTGCAAACAAAACAGTATTAGCGATGCAGCTTATCATGCAATTCATAGCGATAATATTAAAAAACTTACATAAACAGTCTCTTTTCTATTGAAATGAAGCATGAAAAAGTGTTTAAATTCTTTTGACACTCCTTCTAAATTTGGTAACGGCTTAATGCTCGACTCTGCGGGATCAATCATGTCTATAATCTCAAACCTTCCGTTCCTACATTTAGATTGAAAAGGAGATAAAAACAAAAATGGTAAGAGTAAGGTCATTTTTAGGAGCATTAAAAGCTATGCAGTTATAAAATGTGATTAATGGGATATCTCATCCACTTACGCTTTTTTCCTTGCAACAAGTAGCTGCTTTGAAAATAGAAACAACCAATAAAACGTTCTCTTCGTTTTTCTGAACGTCCAGTTAATCTGATTTCCTCGCCCTTGGTCAAACGGATTCTTCATGAAGTCTCCTTTCATGATGAATGCGCCCAAATCCGGTAGAGATCTAATCCCCCTCGTGAATTCCAATTTGTCCAAAATCGCCATCGTCTCCTCCGCGTCCTGACTTTCTCTTGCTGCATCATTGCAAGCTAGCACAAGCTTTAGCGGAAACAAAAATAAATTACTAAATGTTGAAGGCATTATCTAAGGATTATTTATACCAAAATATTTTATTGGCCACTAAAGTAGTTGACTTACATTTGTAAGACACTTGAGTGCTTCCTCGCATTTATTTTTTTCCTTGCCTGCTGCAGTTCTCTGAATAACCGCATTCACTAGCAAAGGTAGCCTTGTAATTCTTTGCATTGGTAGCATCAGAAAGGAGTCAATTTGGAGCATTTGACACCTTGAATCTTCTTCGATGGCTTTGACTACTGCAATAAATTCATCTCTGGTGTGCCTCAGCCGTTGCATAGTTTTATCCTGGTATGGCTTGTTTCGGCAGTACTCTTTGTACACTGAAAATCGCGTTTCAGTGTTCCGAGATATGATTTCGCCGATTTCCTGGATGTACCAAGACTCTTCCCATTTTCCTAGCAGCTCCGAGAGAAAAGCTTGCGAACAGTCTCGTACTAAAAAGAACATTTAAAGACAGATTAGGACTGAATTTGTTTTCGAATACGTTCAACGGTTGCAATAAAGTGGGAAATAAACGCCTACCATTGTCGATGTTGCCAAATAAATAGGCTCGTTCTTCTTCACTCAAAATACCAAGGAGCTCTTCATTTTTACAAAATAGAGAAATCAAAACATCCAATGACTTCAGGTATGACACCTCGGATGTAAGAATTTCAAAGATTGCCTCTTGCAACTGCTTTTGTTTGTCTGAGAGTATGGAAAGAATTCCTGAGGACACAACTCCCGGAAGCTCACACCATAAGGTACGCTGGCCAACCCGGGGGACGAGCATATCCAATGTAAGACCCAGATTTTTAGGAATTACTGGTTGATAGTCATCGTCCGGCTGAAACGATAGAGAGAGTTAATGAATGCAAAACAGTTGCAAATTAAAGGTAGTCACGCGCGTACACACGCTTTGTGTTCATACAAAAATTGATATCTATATTATTTTCAATTATGTAGGCAAACAATCATGCTATTATTGTCACTTTTATGAAATATCCCACGCGTGCAGGTGTGACTCGGAGTCTATGCAATCAGGAAGACAACGTGAATCACATAATTCATAGATTTTTTTTTGTAGCATGATTGTATACCATTCTTATTGGCATGTACGTGTGTCGCAAAAACACGCATATCATTATGTACCTTGAGTGAGATGCCGTACGTATAATACTGGTACAAGGGTTCTTCCTCCATTGAGTATATGGGCTGAACTTGCGATACGAAATTGCGAATCAACTCAGAATCAGAGTCATAAAAGTCTGAATCGTCATAGTCATCGTCGTTCTTGTTGTCCGCATAGATGCTGTAATTGTTGACCTTGTCTGGTAACACAGGTGGTACTACGGGACCGACATCGCTGTCGTTTTTGGGAGGTTCAGGAGGAGGTATACTGGGACGGGAAATTGGCCGCCGAATTTGTGCTCCACTAACTCCACTCCCTGTGCTACCTCCATAATGATTGGTACTCTGACTATTATTAATGTAACCATTTGGAGCCTTTCCGGAGGAGTTAGAAGGGCTGTAAATTGACGCGACTGGTTGGGGAGTCGATCCGTTTGAACTATTAAACTCGATCGATGGAGACTGGCAGGTACCGCTATCTGAGGAATCTCCGGCATTAGTTAGCTGGTTAAAGACTGACAGAGGTTCGTCTAAGCCACATTTTGAAGTTCTGCGTATGCCTAAGAACTTTTTTGCAATTTTTCTACCCGCAGTTTTAGCGATTGATGAAAATTTACTTGGCGGAGTTGGTGGCAATTTGTCATTCACCCCGTATATAGAGTCCGGATTTGCATTGTTCGTTTGCGTTGGAGACAATGGAAGCGCACTTGAGGAAGCTGTACTGTTCACTGTTTGACAAGAAGATGGGCCATATTTTGAACTAGTTTCTCCATATTCGTTTACACTACCGCTACTGTAGCCATACGTGCTGCCTGAACTGATAGACGGTGAGTGGCTGTAGGTTGATCCGGGCTTAGAAAAGCGACAAATTGTTTGGCAATTTGTTGGTTGCAAATGGAGGTGGTGCGGCTGGTGCAGAACTCCTTCTCTTTCCGGAGGGGACCTCGGCGCCACCCGATTTTTCACTGTATGTAGCAGTGAGCTGATTTGTGATCCCGTAAATGGGCTCTTCATATAATGACTCATATGTTGAGGCATTCGGTGGGGGCAAGGGCAGTGGCTTGTTAAAGATTTCATTGTCATCTATAAATAAAAAACAAAAGAAATTTTAAAATTAGTTAGTTCCAAAAGTGCTTGCATGTATGTAACTGTTCAGGAGTCGTTGCACCCTCTTTGGTACAACAGTTTATTTATTGCCTCATTAGTTTCAAAGAAAACATGCATTATCTATTTAGTTTGTAAAAGTGCGTTCGTGCTGGTCACTATATTTTTGGAACGATTTCGCGTGCAGACTACAGGTAATCCTCGTGCTTGCCTTCATCATCACTACAATCACTTTTGAACGTTGAACCCTTTGAATTTATAATACATAGTAACCCTATATACTAACTTTTCATAATCGAAGAAATAATTTGTAGCATTCATTATTCATTTGACCCTTGTACTTACGAGCTTTTTTAATACTATTTCTGCACTAAAAGCGACCATTGATACATTTTTAACACATTTAAATAAAATCAGGTAAAATATGCTTATCGCGTGTTGTATTTACACAGTTAATGGGAGGTATTATGCTGTTATATGAACTGCAATCCAAAACTTGGATTATGTACAGATCCACCATTCTCAGGTATTGCTTCTCACGGTATTATTGAAACTTCGTTTCTCTTCTTTCGATGGTTCAATTATAGTTCTCAATACGCAACTACTTAATGTTTGAGTTATTTGTTGCCCTCCATGGTAAAATGTGCAGGTATGATCGTGAGAGAAAAAAAAAATATTTAGGAAATTCGTAGGCTAAGGATTTTCTATTTGCTGAGGAATATGATTCTAAAAATACTGGAACGGTAATAGTTTTAATTACTCAAATTAAAGAGTCTTTTCAATCCTCTGAGGTAAACCGGAAGTTGCATGTAATCGGAAGACAAAGATTGTCCAGTATACATTATACAATGAGAATCTTATGGGAAAACTGAACAAAGTTTACATGAGCAGTAAACAATTATGTGTAAATACAATGTTATTCGCCAAAGTAAATACTCACTACGGATTCATTTACTTTTATGAGGGGATCTAGACACATGTTCACTCCGGCAATCGCATAGTTCCAGGGGGAAAAGTGTACTCGTTGAACTATCCACGGCTTATAATTAATTACTTCTGCTGATTACTCAACTTGAAAAGATTCGAGAAAAATATTCCACTGCTGACATCATGAAAATGAATGTTGAAACAGATTGTTTTTCATGCTCAGTGGCCCTTGCACACTTAGATCATTTACATCTTGCAGAGAAGGTAGAGATCATCCCAAGCAGACTTTACATTTTCATATCAAAAAAAGCGTACAACATCAGGTCTCTTGGTAAACAGAAAACAAACAACAACGATGAGTTCAATTACATACGCTCTAAGGTGACACAATAATGAGTAGGCGGAGTAGTAGGAGGCATCCCTACCATTACCTATTACGAGTTGAATTCTAATGGGACATTTGTTGCTTGTTGCGTTAAATTTCATGCGCAAACTCACAGATAACAATATTGACTGTGAAATGTGATTTAGATCAACCATGAAAATCTGTTTCGCATCAAGTAAACAGCGCAGTATATCTGTAACTTTTCAAAGATAATTTATCGATCAGCTTGTATAACTCTTTATTTTCTGAATTTCAAGTAATTACGACGATTTAAACGAGTTTTTAAAAAGTAGGTACAAATTTAGTGCAAAAATATTTGCATTAGAAACTTATGGTGAACTTAGGAAAACAATTAAAAGTAAGACGTATCTTTTTAAGAGTACTAATGAGAGAAAATCTAATTGCGAGCTTCATGTAAAAGTTTCATTGATTGAAATTTATTTAAAAAACGATACAGTAAAAGTTGTTATGGCTACTGTACAATGAGAATGTTTGCCTTTGCCGCACTAGATTTAGATTCATCGTCACTTATTGCCTATGTCAACTGTTGACAGCTTATTTTGTTTCAGTAAATAGTATAAATAATTAATGCTTCCAGAAAATTTCAGTACTGCGAAATAAGTAATGGTCTTGACTGCAAAAGCCGCTATTGTTAAACTATAAGTTACATATATCGTACCGTACTATAAGTTAGATTACTGTTAACAGAGTTAAAAAATGTATGCATCTCTATAGTCTTTTCTTTCGGTTAGCATCGCATTGGTCCACTAGAATTATAATCAGTACAAATTGGAACTAATTAACCTAGTTTCCCTAGTAATTAACTCTCATTCGTAGAATTGTTTGAATACATGATCGCAATTTTTCCTGTGCAACTATTCAGTAAATTCTATGATTTTTGCGTCTATAACATTACGATAATCATGAGTCATGTTCTGTTTCCTCTGAGATAAATGTTTACCTCCAACTTACGAGTTAGTTGTACGCAAGGATATAAATAAATGTTTTAGTATGTCAATAATAAGCGATAATCTTTTCGATCTTTAATTCGCGCTTATTAGTACTAAACACACAAATTAAAAGAATTAAGACAACAAAAATAGCTAACACGCTCACTTCATTTTTGTATCGAGCTTGGTTAATTTTAAATACGTATGCGCGTTTTTAACCTTACCAAAGGCGCTTGCTCTGTTGTTCACATCGTCAGTTTGGCAAACTCATATTATGTTTTATATAGTTAATAGTTAAAAGAAATGAAGTTTTTTTCAATGCTTGAGAAGCAGAAGCAAAAAATTTTGTTTCGTTACATCCGGTCAGAACTAAAACCCAAACATTAACTGTGGCACAAGCTATATCTGGCACATAATGTGCCATTGCACTTCTTGTCAGTTTGTAATCTGACCAATTCTTTAGACGATTAAGACTCATAGGAAGTCGTGGATGATAGTAAAAACGATGTTGCTGAATCAGAATGAAACGCTAAATGTGACGGTGCTTCATATACATGTAACTCATCAATTCAGTAAGTAACCTAAAATAGGTACTACTTCTTCGTGCTCTTGCGATAATATTCCCTATTTTTCTAAAGGCCTGATTGACGTCACCTTTGATTTTGAATAAGGCATGCTTTATATATTAAGTTCGATTGGGTTTTCAAATTTTTCAATGAATCTCTCGCGTACCACGGTCTTTTCCATTTTGCGATTGGATTCTAGATGTTTTTCTCCATTCAAAAAGCGTCTTTGCAGGTTTCCATGCCGTCCGGTTCTCAAATGGGGGGAGGGAAAAGCAAGCGTTTGGTAATAGAGTTTTCCGTACTAATAAACCATCGTGAATTTTATGAAAAACTTACAGCAGATCACTTCCAGCTCAATATGGGCGTGGTCAGGTTATCGGAGTAATGAAAATGCTAGGAAGTCGTGAAAAGCAGTGATGGAAAGTGCTACATTGAAGCTCATGAAAATTCATTGGGAGGAAACTTATCTAAATGAGGAATATATCAAATTGTAGCTAATTCAACACTGTCTAACATATGGGAAGAATTTTCGAAAATAACTGCTAAGCTCTCAATATATTAACTTGGAGAAAATCAACTTTAGGTATGAAGCATGGCTTATATGTTTTATGTTGAAGATGAGGTAGGAACTGACATGGTATGATTTGAATTTCATGGATTAAATGTGCTTCACGAAACTAATGCTATAATGCTCGCATTTGTGCACATTACGTATGGATGACGATTATTTTTAAAGCTTTATAACTCTATCCTAAATCTAAAATGACAGCCTAGGTGTTTACTATGTATTGTCTACGCCTAATCCAACCAACGGTGGTGTCATATACCTCACCCTTTGTGAGAATTTAAATACACGCATAGAATTATCTCGCGATTAAGTTTTTAAAATTCAAAATGGGTAAGTCCTTCACCAAGTTTCTAGCTTTGAGATGTTCACATTTTGCAATTATTTTCAATGTCCAAACAAACTAAAAAAATTCAGTCTTGACACATTTTCGAGCGTAACACCATATTTTCTCAAATTGTCATAACAAAATACATTTGTTTGTCTTACTAGACTTACTTAAATACCCTAAAAGGAAGACGTTCGAAATTATCATTTAGGGTTATTTCTGCGTAGGTAGATGCCTCAATTGTTCTATGAGTGACTTTTGAGCGTTATTATCTCTGACTCGGTATGTGTTGAGCACATAATCGGTTTGAGCCAAATCGAGCGATACGTTTGCAAAAATCCTGATTAGGTATAACAATGTCCCGGCAAACGGTTTCTCAAACTCAAAAATCCGTTTGTCACGGTAACTATAGTAATCAACTCCGTTATGTATGGTCAAATGGTCAAACCTCATCAAAACATGAGCAAAGTTCACCGTCTTTAGGCAATGTAGAGACTTCAAGTTTCGTCTTGCATCCATCAAATTACCACCTCCCAAAGCCATTAAAAAGACAAATAGTGTTTCGCGAATTTCGCACGTACGCAGTTATCATTTCTGAGCTTGTTTTGAGCTTTGTGTGGTCTCTACATTAGCATACATGCATCAAGACTTACGAACGCTGCATAATATTTAAAAAGTTTCTTTAATGAGTAAAAGCACCAATGCGGCTCAATGAAAAATACATTTGAGGTAAAGAGCATTGATAATGAAGAACAGGGAAATGACAAAAAGATGTCTGAAAACATCATTTAGTTCCATAATAATTTTTTTATCATGCACTCAACAAACTATTGAGATGTCTTGTTACAAACTTCAAGCTTGTTAGTTCTTTTTTTCAATTTCATCGCATTTAATGGCACATCGTGTAGCTTAAATATGTTTTGTGAACGCATGTGAAAGCTACAAGATGCACTGAACACATATTTTAATGTGAAATTGAATTATGACTTGGACATGATGATCGAACTAACCGAGATACCTGTTTCAGATTTTGATCGTATCAACTTTTGCTATCAATTTCAGAGAAGTTCAAACACCTCATCATTCCTCATTCATTCCACTTTCTCACTTAATCGCTTATCCATGCATTGGAGGGAGTGGTTGCTGCCTTATATAATGCCGTTATCGGTAATTTCTTTAAAAAAGACTACCCCGATTACCGCATTATCTTACATCTGTAGTTGGACCTCTCAGTTCCCTTTACTTTCGCCTTTTGATTTAGGTGTAGTAACTGGTACGACTGTCTACACTTCTGTTTTTAAAAAAACGGATTGTTCATTATCTTTGGTTAGCTTTTGGGCAAAAATTGTACATGAACGCAGAAAGCAAAGATAAGCGCACTCATTCGCTTCAAACATTTACATATAAACTTTGCAACGATATTCAGAGCGTATCTGCGCATCCAAATACTATTGATTTATCCCAATCATCAGCGATCGACAAGTTGGGATTATTGCTTTGGTTAAAAAAAAGAAAGTAT
>VICI01001558.1:0-21518 GCA_019593645.1 Akabosia matsudoensis
TTTTCAAGTGTAGATCTTGCTCCAAGCGAATAATTTTTATTCGCATCGAAGCGAATAATTTTTATTCGCATCGAAGCGAATAAATTCGCTTCAATGATGCACATGGAGCAACTGTATGATGTACGTACATGTACAAAAAAGATAAATGCAAGAAACAAAATCCAAATCCACATGTTTCCACATTAAAGACACAAACCAACTACGAAGTAGTTATGTGGTTGTTGGTGAGTGATAGGCACCATTTTTGTTGTTTAATGGCAAATTGACATTGCAGTCAAATTTTTGGGTTCATGCTTCATAGGAAAATTTCAAGGAACATCTGAAAACTGCTTAAAAATAAAGGTTGGGTTACGATGAAACATTACTATATCCCATACGCAAGGAGTGGGCTGTTGAATTTGAAATGCTATAAATAATTGGTTTACCAATATTATGTATCATCATTCATTTGATGTAATTGGCATAGGCTATAAAGAAGCTTTGAAGAAGAAGAACTTTAAATATTATTCATAAACAATAACCATATTCTTTCAAATAGAGATGGCCAAAGTTTGAATTCATTTCTTAGTCTGGAGGCAATGAAGGTTCGTTTGCCACTTAGTCACGAGCACATCGTGCCTTATTTCCTATTTCTGAAGGAACGCCTATACTACTCATGAAGGTGGAACAAAGAAATGTCAGACAACTATGTTCGGTGCCTACACTGATCCTGATCAGTTCATGTTACCTTACTCTTAAGGCATAAATAAGCTAAGTAGTAATCATGTCTTCATTGCATCAGAAATGGACCTAACATCTTACAGTTCTTACTGGAAAAAAGTACATTTTAAGATTCACCGACCTCAGTGTTTAACCCTGTTTTTATTTTTTATTATCGCACGCTAAAAATGGTCATATTTCATTGAATCAAGTCATAATGCATCAACAACAAACCTTTATCAACTTTCATTCGCTTTCTCTCTACCGTCTTCCATCTTCTTTGTAATGCCAGTTCCTCCATTGGCATCTGGCATCCACATCAATTTTCATCCTGTTTACGAGCCTCGTATAAGCATGCCATACACATCAATTTTACGTGGTTGTACCTGCGTTTGAAGCTCCGTACGTAAAAAAAGTACGTATTGAAAACTGAAAGGTTTTCCTCGATGAAAGGAAGGAGAGAACCAAAATCATTCTTTTTAATCATTCCACAAAGCCTTTCCATAATGGCAATAATAATGTCGTAGAACGCACGAGGCATAAAACGGAAGAAAACGAAAATCCAGGTGCAAAGGGCTAACGTTCTTTGGCATATTTTTAGTGAGTAATTTTCTTCACATATAAACTATAAAATAAAAAATCAGCACGATCTTCATCTAATCCTAAAAAGGACGGATGTTGAAAAAGTGAAAGTTTTATTATAACACATGGCTGAATAGAAAGAAAAGATCGTAATAACAACGTTCTCAATCAGCCCAGTCAGTGTAGAAATTTCATCTGAAAGCATAAAATGAAATTCTCGTAAAGAGTTTCATCCATTATTCTGCATTTGGAGCGAGTCATTGAGAGGGATATCAACATAAGGGTTAATGGTAGTCTTTTTCCTCACACTACTCAACAGGAAACACCGCGAACTGAACCGCTACTACCACGACTTTTTCAGCTTATTTGTGTCGCTTCCAGAAACTATTGCTATACATACTATGAAATGAAATAGAGGCTGGCAAAGCAGCAGGAGCTAAAACCTTGGCACCGCTGTAGGAATACAACTTTATTACCCAGTAAACTCAGGTGTGGAAGAAGTATGTTGGTGAAAACGTCTCGTATAAAAGGTGAAAGAGAAGAGAACGTAAGAAGTTGTAAAATTAAGTATGTAATCAGAGGAATCAAGAAAGTAGTTTTCTAGCAAGTGCCTTTGTACCTTTATAAGGGAATGTGCTTGATGCTCTATTAAACAAAACACCTCTTTCACTTCTACGGCGGCAGCTGAGCATGCTGCTGCTGTGGGAAGAGTGTAAATGGCTCCAAGCCTTTTAGATGCTATTTTAATGCCATTCTTCACCTGAAACTCTCAATGTTTTTATACGGTCTGAGTGCTCTTTTACAACTCTCGCCTCGCTTAAATATAAAATTCTCTAGCCCTTCCTTCTGCACGTTTTCACGTCATCAACAAATCAGCATGCACATTAAACCTTTACTCAAAGGAACCTCATAAAACCATGAATAGCTGCTTCCATATTCATCGCATATTACCAGCTTTTAATGCAAAAACTTTGGATGGCAAAGCCTCTATTTCTCAGAGTTAGTACTCCAACCGTGGGGCATGGTTATATTTACTAACCAACATTTTGACTTTCACGGACACACATTGAGAAACATTTTACAGTTTTGGGTTGAAAGTGAAAGTTGAATCATAGAAAATTGACGAGGTTCTACGATCCTGACATGTCTTGTTGACCAATTTAGACAATCTGGAAAGCTTCATGCATAAGTAACACATGAATAGCTTAATGTTTTACAGTAAAAGATTTACACACACGCAAACCCTAAGCTATTGACAGGCTGGGATTGACAAGTCTTTGATTGTAACTAGGTGTATCATCAGCACCAAACCGCAAGCTTCATTTGTTGTTTGCTCAATTCCACTTAAACGTTCACGTCGGGATACCTAAGTGCATACTGCAACATCGTACATTTATGATAAAAACTGGAGAAACACAAGCACGTACTACGTTCCAATACCATCAGTGATGCCTCCTTTGTACATATTGAGGGCAACATGTGTACCTGAGGAAGTTTAATGAAGCACGGCGTATTCCCAAGAGATATATTCTTTATCCGTTGAAAATATCGTCAATAGAACTATAGTTGTTCTGTCTGTGCCACTTTTTGATAAAACTATTGCGGATAATTCGGTATGCTTATAATTTCGACACCAAATAGGAGACAAGTCAAAAATCGGAAAGGTGTATGTTCATAAAGAATCGTTCTTTTGGCCTTTTATAACGGTATTTAGAGTCGGACTACTTCCATTAGCATGTTGATGACAACCTTTGATGGGAATACACTGGACAAACCCGAGAAACCTTCTATTACTTGAAGAAGTAGGACGAGGTTCTTCCTTATTGCATACATCTTTATATCTGTATATGCACTAGAAATATTTGCATACAAATTTGTGTACAAACTTGTTGTATTTCTGCAACTCCACCTAAGACGTAAAATACTTTACTCGGTCAACTTTACAGTTGCGAATTACTTTTTTAATTGACGAAACCTTGGCTTTTTGCAAGGATTTTGGTACCTCATTCACAGCAAAGAATCTTAAATTACATGTCTTTGTCATTTTATATGCTACCACAAACAAAATTGAGGAGTTGATTAGATTGCGATTTTTTTCCTTTTCGTAGTTTTGCGTGTAGTATATGGTGTTCCAATACCCAACGTTCGATGAGTATTCCACTGAACATTGTTCACAGACTGGTGAAATGACCAATTGGCCATGATGTTTATCAACAGGAGAAAAAGTGAGCGCAATTAAGGTAACGAAGAATCATGACATTCGATGAGTAAAGGAAAAGAATACAAGAACTTATTACTAAAGTTGCGCGTTTTCTCTGCACGTTTCCCCAGAGCTCATTGGTATGTGATAGTGCATGAGGTTGAGCTAAACAACAGAAACTAGAAACTTATTCCCCTCTCTCCTCCGCATATCGTTAGGGAAAGGAGACAGAAAATGATTCAGTGTTTTCTGTGTTAACTATATATATATATATCGTACAAGTTATAAACATCGTTGTACTGAATACAGAATCAAATATATTTACAGTGAGGAGTTTAAGCAGTATTCACAGTAGTGTAATACGGTACGTGCCAATAGCATCCTCATATTGAATGCTTTCTCATACGTGGTAAATTCGACCAGGTGCAGCTGCTAGTACATTTACCAGGTATGCTATAAAGGACTAAGGATACGAACCCGAAATATCTCATCGAACTTCTTTTTACCTAATAGACAATTATCTGCACACTACTCGCTTGGGAGTGAAACCATGCACTATAAGAAAAACTTTCATACACATTTAGGTATGGAGTTATATAGTTAAATTATAGACCTATATGTTGTATGTATATACATTTATTGTAACGAGATTGCATACGTACATACTACCAACTAACTACAATCTGTATTCATTCATGAGACTTACATAAATTCGCAGATACGCATAAATAGTGCTATTTCTTTATAAGAATACGAAGTAAACTGTGTATTGATTAGGTGAGATAGAGAATACCTTGATCTCCGAGAAGCAATTGTATTCAGAAGAAAGCAAATGAAAACAAGAGGTGAAAGAAGCAAAAGCATAAATACTAATTTTATCCATTCTTGTAGATGTAAATTTGTTGGTAGGTAGAGAAGTTTTGCCATTGCTTCGAGTTACCTCTGTACCTGCATTTCATTGTCCAATTAGATACAAGATCGATAAATAAGGAGAAAGGGGAAAGCGGAAAATGGAATGAGAGCAAACACCAATCGAGCTCCAAGCTATTTACGATACATATGGTAAGTTATTAGGGAATCGTGAGATGTTCTCGATTGAGTCGAAAATCCCTCTTGCCTAGTATTATTACTATCGTTCTACTTTACTTGTTTAGGTTTAAGAAAAAGAAAAGTAATACGTTCTGCCAATGAAAACAGAGCCCTGATTGAATTTGGTTGACAAAATAGTACTCGTTGCGAAAATATGTGTATTCTTCGCTATTTGTTGGTTTTTTTCTTTCAATTTAGCAACAAATAATAAGCATGTGTATGCACCGATAGTAAGATGTATTTATTATGAACTGTTTTAGTATTTAAAATAACATGTACCCCACTTAAAATATTTCATAGATAGCCTAACCAAATATTTTTAGGTGCAAATTAATGATGCGGTTTTGCCAATATTCATTCAAGGTAGAACATAAGAAAGAAAAAGGCTAACAATAAGTTTCCAAACTTGAAGGGACGGATCAACAACGTCAGACCTGACTTTTTTGTGGTTCTGGTTCTAAATTCTCCTCTAAAGAGAAAGCACGAAATCTGACTCGGCTTAAGAGCTTTAATATTGCTGAATTGTGTGGTTGTTGTAAAGGTGAAAAAATTCTTTTGTGTTTCACTCTCATCTTTTTGACACGACAAGAAGGTAAACAAGAAAAGTTTGATGTCTTGTATATAACACCTATAACATCGAAATCTACAAATCTAATAGAACTCAACCGCTTACATGTAATATACGTTATCTTGAATTCTATCTCCCGATAATTCCAAAACCTTAAAAACTGTGAGATACACATAAGCAGCATCTGTGAAAGTCATTCTAGGATCTAAGCCTTAATCAGAACAATGCTATACAGGTAAAACGGTGCAGACGGGGAAAAGTTTCGAATGCCTGTTGTTACGTGAGAAGGTGCAACTTAGGGAAGGGAGAGAAAGAAAGTAAGATGAAAACTCTCTAGTGAGATAGACGAATTTATGCCGAAGTAATACCTTGTATCCCCATGGTCTTACTTTACTTGGGTTGCTATTCGAACATCAGAACATGTGAACATATGTACAAGTTTGGAAAGCGTGCGAGGAGGGGAAAAACAAAAGAACTCGTCAGCTCATGAAACTCTCCAGAGAATTCAGCATTAATTGGATGAACTAGAAAACTAATACAACAGCCATGCTACGTTGTCACACCTGTGACCGGATTTACTTTCCTCTCAACACTGATACGCCATCGTCGAGTTAGACTTTGAGAAGAATGTGTAAGCAAACTCTGTATGGTCTTGAAAGCGTTGTAAGTGTAAAAGATAGTTGCGCGAAGACGAAATTCGAGGATAGCCCTAATACACATATGACAAGTTTCTCTTCCACAAGTATATACACGTTTTACCTTATTTCTTTAATGAGCATTTTCTGTGCAGTGTTTAACACATTCAGTTAACTCCACACCTTGTTGACGTGTAAGAGATCATACCATTTACATACTCTTTAACACATATACACGGACAAATCCAAATTAAATAATTTCATAATGCCACAGAGTAACTTTATTAAGTATACCACCGCTTTAATATATATATTTTTTTTTTGGATAATTCCTACACAGTAGAACGGAACTCTTACAATTCTTACACTTGGAAACATGTTATTCCAGGTTCACAAAAAATTATTTACATTGCCAAATGCGTACAAATCTTGCCCGCGTGTATGGCAATATGCAATACATGAAAAATAACCCCTGTGAAACCGGTGAAACCTATCCGGAAAGAGATCACGTATATTTATCACACAATAATTCACAAGCGAGAGCTCACAGAAGAAAAGCAGTATCGTAATAGGCAATTTATAATATATATACTTCATACATACACATTATGCTCTCTGCTTGCGTATTCCTAACTCTCCTTTCCCGTTAATAATAACCCCGATGAAAGGGTTTAAATTAATACATGAGCCGTGAGCATGTTTTTCTAACTAAAACCATTGAATTTCTATACTAGTGGTTTGCATGTACCCCCCAACAACGAATTTTACGCAGCTATCCCTTGCTTTACTGCACGTCAATTTGATTTCAAATATGACTCCTATTTGGCGTTTCTTTGTTAGAAACGATAAATGCTGCCAACCATTAAGTAATGATTTACCTACACAGACCCGTAACTATCTTTCGAGCTCAATTAATTTTCCTGATTTGGCCCATCATGAATTATAAGCACTAAGAAAGTTTCAACTAACTCTCGGATACGGAATATGGCGCATTCGAATATGATCAGACTTTCCCCTGATGAGAAAAACCCCTAACTTCTGAGCACACAACAAAAACTAAGCTCGTTACTTTGTTTTGTCTTTCCTGTCAGTATTTTTCTTCATGTCAAAAGACTGTGCATTTCTATCCTTTATGAAATATCTTACATCAGTCATTTCGCCCTGAATTTCGGATAAATTTATATTAAAAGCAAGTTGTGCCTTTACTGGATTACAAAAGCAAGGTAACCAATTACTTCATTCTGAGGGATAAAGGCTTTGTGAAACTTTCTAAATAAAAAACTTCTCGAACTTGAAACTGCGTTCTTCTCAACTGTTTGCTCGTAATCATAATTCTATCCTTTATGAAATATCTTACATCAGTCATTTCGCCCTGAATTTTGGATAAATTTATATTAAAAGCAAGTTGTGCCACTACTGGATTACAAAAGCAAGGTAACCAATTACTTCATTCTGAGGGATAAAGGCTTTGTGAAACTTTCTAAATAAAAAACTTCATCTCGAACTTGAAACTGCGTTCTTCTCAACTGTTTGCTCGTAATCATAACCATCACGATAAAGTTGGCTTTCATAAGAAAACGATAGACCTGTTCGGGAACATGTCAATCCTGAGACATCAGCGTGAACCACGACATGATAAATCCATGAATATAGCATCGACTTATTCGTTTAAAGATAAAGACTTGTTCCTGTAACCCGTTGATAATCCCAAATCAGAACCTGGTAAACACTACGACTAACCTCGAGAAAGAATATGCCCAACAAGGATACTTTAACTCCCAACCAGACCCTACAATGCAATGGCTTTTTCATCGCTCTGTAATTTATTGAGCCCATTAGCCATGTTGTAGGCAACTTTTTTTTACCACTACTCCTTTACTTATTTTTGAGTTCAAAGCGTGGTTCCATAGCATACCTCTGCAACTACTACCATAGTACGTACTACGTTTGAGGTTGGTCATTTAGCTACGTTACCATGAATCGGTTGAAACGCTTCAGCAGGAGAGATTTTGCTTTTCTGAGGTGGGTTGGCTTTTAAGTATGTACTTTGGTTCTTTCCGGTTTGATAATGTACAATGCTAATAATATGCTCAAATAAAGAGGCAAAGCTATCATGGACAATAAACCCCTGCTCTTCGTTCCCTGAAAACTTTATTTCCTTATTCTTCTTCTCCCTTCATCCACTTCCCTTTTTCTCTCGAATTTCCTCTTTACTCAAACCGGTTCAATTCACTCCCTCAAACAATTCCTGTACAAAGTCAATACTAAATAAAAGTAACAACTATATTCTCTCTGAACAACTAAACAGAGGTCAGGGGAATTCCAACTCTTGTTTAGTGGACATCATTCTATACTGATTTTTGTTACTAATTCATACTTTCCTGCTCGTCGGAATAAGATCAAGAAAAATTGTGTTGATCTCACATGCTACGCATTAATATCATTCGAGAAAATAGTTTAGATTTTTTTTGCCTAAAAAAGCTACACACCGTATGGAGCCGCGGACTGAATTATGCAAAGTTTTCGAGTACGCACAGTAAAACTCACATGGATATGTTTTATACATTCAATTTCGTACACATGTAAGCATTTACAATGGACTTGCGAACAAGTTACCTGAAAAAGAAAAGGCAGGATGACCATAAAACCGTCTTCCGCCTTCCTCCTCTGCCAAATAGATATACGACATGACTCGTTTATTTCCCCTCGGTGGAGTTTTTGTGTACCTCTCTCCAGATCTTTTCGGTATCTTGCTTTTAAAAGTGACCGCTTATGAAATCAACTTTAATGTATATGCATTACATCAAACTAAGCACCTATCTACTACATGACTGAGGTCTACAGAAGAATACAACTGCATTTCACTTAATACTCCAAGCCGGTCACCGGATAATAAAGAAAAAAAAACAGAAATACGAAATTCCGTAGATTCTTGGTCCAACTACCGTGTTCGCTTCCTGCTGGCTTGGTTTTACAACTTTTCATCCATCCCACCAGGTTTAACTATTGACAACGATTCCATGTTCTTGAGTCTTGCGTGAAGTGCATGCTCGAGCTTTTACAACAAGACATCAAGACAAGGTAAGCAGGATAAAATGTAATGAAAAAGGGGGAAACGTAAAATAACTTTCCGTTTGTATCGTGGCATCTTATACAAGAAAAACTTAGAAACTTAGGAATATGGATGACATAACAATATAGATGTTTAGGTAGACTAGCACTAAAGTTCGTCATCCTTTTCCACGCATTACATCTTCTCGGAATAGTATAGTATGATATAGTATGTCTATTCACACAAAGATAGTTTTCTGTCGTGTGGTGTAGTATGTACGACAGTAAAAACCCATCGTCATATACCTGGTTTAGATCGAAATCATTTTTACATAACAGGGATGAATGGTGAACACCAAACAACTTTGTTCTCATATAAAGCATGTTGTTCCATAAAAAAAGAATTTTATTACACTCAGGTTTGATATCATTATTATGATGATAGCGTTTGCATTTTCATTACATGGACGTTTGAAACTCTTCGTTTTTCTCGACATTCCAGGCCCGTTACACCTTCAGTTTACTGACATTCGTGATCCGTAATAAAAAGCATTTTTATGAAACATCTTCACATCATCTTCTCCATTTACAACAGTCGTTTTCCGTTTCATTTCTGGCTGATATGTGAACGTGAACATTTTGGTTCAGGAGAATGCTTTTATTTTTTATTTCACTTGCTATGACCTAGTCAACGATAAGTCAGTGCCATCAATGATAAGTCAGTGTTTTGGGTGCATTCGACCGGTGTGTAACTTTGCACTGTTAAACTTTGGCTCATTTTGTTTCGGACTTGATTGAATATGCGAAAAAGAGATATGGCAGAAGAAAGATCCTTAAAAAAGATTAGAGACGTAGCTCGTCACACCAATTTACAGTTCCCTGGTGGCAATGTTTCATTTGTCAAGTAAACCTTCGAATTGTGGCAATGGTAGCAAACTAAATATGGTCCTTAAGAAGCTTACAGTATTAAAGCGGAAAGGGAAATGATCCAGAAAGCGCTGTATACCTCATACTGGAAGCCACTTTGCACACTGTATTAACTTATGAAAGACATATACATGTTGTGCGATCTATAACTTGCTTAAAGTGATTCTCACTATGCCATACTTTGCTGCTATATATTCTCTGGAGTCATTATGACATACCACATAGGAAACCACACAACAAACTTGAAGAAATTACTTCGAGGATGGAGATGATGGTTAAAGTAATACATTATGGAGGTGCTTGGAGGGAAAACTTGACACGTTGCGAATACTGCTCTAAGATATTCGAAGCAGGGAAGACACGAAATGAGAGGGTGTAATAGAAGTGGAGATGATTACAGTGTTGATGACTAAATGAGTACATAAAAGTCAAAAAGTTGACTCAGCGGTGAGCTGTTTCGCGTACCTATGCCGCTTACTACATAATACGTACATGACTCATGATAGAACATCGACTACTACGAGCTCTCATTCATATTGCCGTCGTCAACCATTAAGAACAAGAAAAGTTTTCTCGTTCATTCTTTTCACTAAAAATGGGCTAAATCCTTTACGTACTATTGTCACCAAGTGATAACAGGGTAAAACCTCTCGAACAAGGCTGAAGATATAGAGAACTGTTAGCCAGTAACGGTTTGAAGGATCGCCTGAGGCAACAGGAAACACGTGATCATATGTACTCAAAACTGAATCCCGAAAGGGATGTAACGGAAAAATGGGTTTTGTGAAAAATAGATAAGTCACACTGAGTTACTGAAAGCAAGTGAAAACCGTGCGGATAACTATAAATTAATAATCAATATGTATTCAATTTTCGTGATAATGAAAACAGCAACGGAACTTACGCTATTTTCTGCACTAGCAAGTCAAAAAGCAAACTATTTCATACAAATCAATGAATTATATAGTTTTTAAAGTAGAGTAAGGAGGAAGGTCCACGAGTGTTTAACACAAGTTGTTTTATTTCCCAACGTTATTATTATATAGTTATTAAACGTTATTTTTATCGTCGTAAGCATTTTTCGCAAAAACGTAACGTAACAGGACTTTTGGCATAGAAATTTCGTTCACGATTGATGTGCCATCATTTTTATTGGTCTATTCGGGATTGGTACAGACACATCTGCAAGTATAGTATAAATGCATATACTGTATGTTATAAGTTATACATCTTAATAACCCCACCTTAACTTTTTATTAATAAGCCACATTCAACCGAAAACATTATCTTAATATCCACAAGGTAAGGTAAAACGTGATTTAAGTTTTGCCGAATGGGAAGACGCATATATGACTACATTATGCGTTATATTATACTGGCAATACATCTCTATACCCTTGATCAGGTCTATGTATGTTTCATCAAAGATCATTTCATTGTGTTTCTTGATTGCTCTCATCAATCTGTTAATTTTCCTATTGACTGCGATTCGTGGCATGCCACTGTCATTTATTATTACTAAGTAGCAATAATAAATAATAACAAGAAAGAAGACCAGAGGGGGGACAGTAATTTCTGACAAAGCACGCCTATGCTTCAATTGCCGATCTTTCATTGTAACTGACTGCTTTCATTGTAATACGAGTATATATCGAGGCATGCTGCTGTATGGATGTCTAGGTTCACGAAAACATGCAAGCAATCCAGGACTTACATTATGGTTGTCGCACGACAGGAGGAATCATTATCCTGATTGAAGCAAATGATTCCAACAAAACTTCTCCCAACGCTGGTTCGTGCTTATACAAGTGACCGTGCGTTGTTCGTGTATAACGTGAAAACATGGTCGGCTATGTTATGCTTGTTAACTGATTATTGGAAGCATCCGGTTTTCTAAACCTTCATCGGCTCTTATTTACTCAACTGGTGATGATGCATTTGATGCTGAAATTCTATTCATCCACATCATAAGAGCAGGGTTCAATTTTCTGGCACAGAAAGAAATGGGAGGTGATTACGTTTCAGAGATAATAATACATTGAAATTCCGATAACGACTTATTAAAATTGGCCCAGTGATACCGAAGCAGCTCCGTTTGAAATGCCTGACGGGTACAAGATCATCTAATAAAAAAGGTACAATCATGAAATTTCTCATGCATTATGCTTTATTGAAGAAAAAAGTACTGGTTGATCAGAAATAACAATTGTGCTTATTTCGAAAATTTGTACTAAAGCTAAAAATATGTCAGCTAATCTAGTATAGTAAACGTGTGCCTGTAAAAAAAATTATGCAAGTGTATTAAAGCAAATTTTTGTAAATTTAATTACGAAAAGCAACTCGTATCTGAATAACCGGATTGAGCGAAAATGGAGTCTAAGGTAGGAGACGATCCAAGGGCAATTATCTTACGATTAGACAAAAATGTCATCGACCTATTATGCACTAATAACATCTTAAGCTAGAACCGAGACATTATTATTCGCGGAAGTCCTTAAGATATAATATTATTTGGCTTAACAAAACAAATACGACAAAGTGTCCGTTTATTGTTCAACAAGTGTTTGAAAAAATTTTACTCGCAATGTCATCAAAGATTTGAAATGTATGCTTTAATTCAAAGAATGCACAACTCCGCAACACAATAAAGTATGTGTGCGCCTGACAAATATCAACAAGCATGTATCGAATCATAAATCATTAATGATTTGGATGAGATGGACTGTAGTTGGAACATAAAAGTAATGGTGGACTGAAAAAAAGGATAATAAATAGAATCCTTTTTTAAATTGTTGGCCCAAATTGTTTAACAAGTAGCAAGTATAGTACGTAGACACAAGATAGCCGAATCTTTAACGAAAACCAAACCGCATTACGAATTATCAGCTAGTCTGACTGCCTCGCCAAACCATATCGTAGGAGGAGGATTCTTGCGTCGTCAGATGTCAACTCTAGGAAGATAGATGCCATACATTACAGATTATTAAAAAAATAAACGTTTGAATCAAGCCTAGGAGTTGTTTTTAAATCTAGGTGTGCCAAACTTTAGATATTCTTAAAACAATCTGAAATATGATTATATTCACTCACTATAAATAGGATGATATTATATGGCAAAGCGAAGGATGAGTGATTTACGCTGCTGCTTTGGTTCCGTTGCTCCGTTGTCTCTTTTGAGAAAAACAACGGATTTAAATTGGATAATTTGGCGTGGCAGGCAACTCGTGGAGGTGGAGGAAGCTCGAGAGGATCGTAAAATGTACCAAGACATTAAGAACGACGGCAACGACAAGAACGTACCGTTACGTGAGGGTTCTCTCTCTCTCTTTGCAAACTCTTTCACACTGGCAATTCCGTCAAACTGGTCTTGAAAGTTATCTCACATTCGCCAGCCAGCTACATGCATACCTTGTGTACACTTTCGCATAATCAAGCATGTATGCGGAGGTGGGATATATGTAGAAGCCAAGAGTTAAAAAAAGGTAATTTAATGCAAGTAATAAAATAAGTCTCAATTTTTCAGATCACGGGATAACGAATTAGTGTTGTACATCACATCATGAACGTATGTTTCGTGCATGGGCGGTAAAAAGTCCGTGCAGGCAGACGCAAACAGACGATAGATGTATGGTACACATCTGCCAAAAAGAAGACATTTGAATAAATTACATTCAACTACAGGTTTTTGATACTAGAGAAGCAATAACGCAATCTCAGTGGTGGCGATGAATTTAAAGGTATTTCAAGAGAAAAATTGGATTTTATTTTTTAGAACAGATTTTAACCCTTCAACACGATTCTGTAAACATGCTGGTAATAATATCATAATTTTCAAATACCTAACCGTTCGTTTCACAGGTAATTGGTTTTTGTGACAGGAGATTCGTTAGGCCTAACGGAAACCCAAAGGCTCGGGACTTAACGTTACCCATTTACTACATAACCTAAGCAAGTATGTATGCAAATAGATTGTTCGAAAAAATCGGTATATAGCGTCTGACTTTTTTGTATAAAGCTAAGTAGCATTTTAAAATATTGATTCCTCTTTCCGTTCTGTATGTGCATCGCAGTTTTTATGCTAATGTATTTTCTGGTTAAATGGGCAACTCATTTCCTGAAGCCTCATTCAGAACCCACCAAATTACCTATCCTAACCGAAACCAGACAGACTTGTAAAATTACATGCCAAAAGGTGATAACAGGAGATCTTACGACAAACTGGGAAAAGGTGTGCAAATACGTGTTATGAATTACTTGAGAAGTAATATGATAAAATTTTGCTTCATTCACAATCTTTCTCAGCTTACCACTTGTAGGTATATCCTCAGAAGAAAAAAATAAAAGATAATTCATGAAAAAATCATTTTTCTGCTGACGATAGCATTCCATTATTCACAGATATCGTGTGGAATAGAATAACTGGACTGGATCAAGTGAGAAGGGGAGAAGAGGATTCGTAGGCAAAGGTGCTCTCACATAAAATATTCCTTGCCAAAGTTGGGGAACCAAACTGATTTAAAGAAAATATCAAGTATGGAACCTACAGCCAGATGAAATCAGGCAATCTGTAATAATATCCATCACTGCACTCATATCATCATCATGGACAGCAAAGCAAGCAAAAAAATATGAATGGATTGTTCCTAACCTCAACCAGTCAATTGCTTAGGCTGTCCATATGTGTACTCATATTGGAATTCAAGACATCGCCTCTCTAAGCTGATTTCAACCTACATCCTAACAAGTCAATATTATTGGACTTGGTTCATAAAATATGCATACATTTACATCACGAGAGTGAGAAGCATGTAAAGATACACTTCGTTGCATAGAAAGTAATGGGGGATAGTTTGCTGATATGATATTATCGTTTCCTGAATAGGGAATTTTCTTCCTTTCTCTTTTCTCCCTCAAGGTTATATTTTTTTCGTCCTTGTTCAAAATACTGAGTACTCCCGTTTCCTCAAATCTCGTATTATTATCCAACGCTTCGATTCTGCCAGATTTACAGATTGGATCCTATTCTTTTTTATCGTGAGGAGGAGAAATCTACCTTGATATATTTCGTTCGTCATATAAACGAGATCAGCATTTTGGGAAAATGCGCATAGGTAATACAAGTCAATTGCGCTAACATGAATAACAAAAGATGTATTTTTTTCAAACACCAGCTCAATTCGTTTGTAAACTGTATCGTAACCTCCTCTATTCCCTGCCAATCTACTTTCTAAGTGGCCATTATTAACACACATGCTTGATGGTGGAGATAATGGTACACGTTGGAAATTCAAAAAAAAGAACTTCAAAAAACTTATACGATGTACATGGTAAAATTTAGAATTTTACACAACAAACACATATAATTGAGTTAACGAAAGGTAAGATGAAATCAAAATTATTCGAGAAACGCTTAGAAATATAGCCAAGAGAGATTGTATAGTATGAATTTGTTATAATCTTTGTTGTAGGACCTGAAAGCAGTCCCATCATTTCATCTTCTAAACCACAATTCAAAGTTTGCTATGCGTAAAGTTTACTTTGCACTTGGCTTAAGAGTTCGTTGTATGAGAATACGAATGATGTGAACAAGTCTTGAAAAATTTTAGTCGACCCTTTCAAAAATATAGCTTAGTGTTACTATTAGTGCAGCTTACGATGATAAAACTGATATGGGTTTAAAATTGTAATAACATCAACCATTTAGATAGGTATGTTTGTACAGGCTATAGAAATTCGGCGAACATGTTCTTGCAGACATAATGAAATCTCATGTTATATATATTGGTCGCGATTGCGTATATACACCTGAACTCCAAACATATAACATTTTTCTGCATATAACTATCTGTATTCCTTAATTTAGGATCATCACATTCTTCTTCGGTCTTCTTGGAGAAAAGCTATCTTCAATTCTTATCCATCACTATGTTGGTACTTTGGTACTTTACTCCAAACATATAACATTTTTCTGCATATAACTATCTGTATTCCTTAATTTAGGATCATCACATTCTTCTTCGGTCTTCTTGGAGAAAAGCTATCTTCAATTCTTATCCATCACTATGTAGGTATACATCCTGTTGTGAATTAAATTCTTATTCTACAGCTAAATGTACCTTTCCCATTGGTACTTTGCTCTATATCCATTTCACTTTCGCGTAAATGTACATAACTTACCAGATGAAACTCTAAAAACAGAATATGAGAACGATAGTACATGCATCACATAAAATTCACAATATCCTGCTGGTATAACCAGGATTTGCGTTGATTACAGTGTAACAGATATACATATCCGTCAATGTAGTATTCTACAACAGGTCATGTGGCCACTGAATTTTATTTGTTGTCTTCCGGGTGTTATATAGAAAATTCCAGTTCTTTATTTATAAAGGACTAACTTAGACCGCCTACAACACGTAAGGATGTCTGCAAGGTGAAATCAGAAATTGCATGCAAACATCTTTTGAACTGTACCTTATTTCCCAAATTTTTATTACGATTTTATATTCTGCGAAAATTGAGCCTCGTCACATTTTTATCATTAAAATTTCGTAGCATATTTGTATGGTGGTTATATGCATACTCCTTCTCATGGAAAACATGGAACACACGGAGATGCACTTGTTGACACAGTAATCGCTATCCTAAAATCTGGTCATATACCGACTCAAACTGTAAGATTGCATATTCAGTTCCTCGTGTCTCCATTACGGTTCATTTGGAACCGCATGTTTTATTTTCCTAAATATTCCCCAAACCAAAGCAAACTTAATAGAGAGGAAGCACACTTGTAATGGGTAAAATAAACGATGGTTTTAGCAGAAATATATGGGGTTATGTCGAAATGAAATGTTTACTATTACCGGAGTGTAGCTCTTGGATGTTCATTATAACCAATATTCCGTATGAGCGAAAAGGAACTACTACAATAAAAATCTTAGGGTCCCCATTAGCCGATGTACTCTGTAGTTTACGACAGTGTAGGAAAGATGACATAATAGACGCATATGTTGTAGGTAGATTGCTACTACACAACAAGGTAGTTTATTGCATGCATTAGTTTGTTGTTACAAACATTTTCCCCGTTTTTTTCCTCCGAAACTTAGTTTCTCACTATGAACACATTTTCTGGTTTGGTTTTTCCATCGAGACACTGCATCATCGTCATCAATAGATAAGATGTATAGCCGATGATTTCGTCTACCAAAAAAAAGGAAATGGATGGATGCACCTTGCGAGCAATAAAATAAAACCGAAAAGCTGCAAAATCTCATGATCAGGATAGTCGGAGTATCGTTAACCTATAGGTTTAATAGCGTTCAGAATAATTTCTTCACATTCCTTATTATTACAGGACCAGAATGAGATATAGACCCAGCTTCTATATATGATTTTGATGATATGGAATCTCAAATTGTTGGCAGGCATCGCAAAAGGTAAAAGTTATGCCAGCCAAGTTGTTAATACTCTAGGACGAAGCAGAAACAAGGTATAATAATAAAAATGTCCGTGAATAGTGTCGTGTGCTGTGTGTATTTTGCTGGTTTTTAGTTTTACGTTTCTAACGGCTCATTCTTCTCCCCAAGCGTCTGTCTATCTGATGTTTCGAAGAGTCGGTGCTGTGGGGAATCTCACATACCTATATTATTTCAGGAGAGGTGATGTAGCATTCCACCTCACCTTCTTTTTTTCTCTGTTATTACAGCTTACGAGCTCTTGTTCCTCCGGAAAAGATTTTCTTGAAACGATGCCAATACATAAGGCAAAACGGACAGAATGTCGGCGTCATCGTGAAGAACATAGGGTACAATGAATAAACCTATAGCATACACCTATTTTTACGTGTACGCGTGTGGAAATGAAAATAAGTTGTAGGCGAAATGAACGGCAAAACTAATGATACACCTTGAATATGAAGATGGCGTCGAATGGGAAAGGATGACATGCTTTATTACATACAATGCTTATTTTGGGAATCTACACTACTGAAGGGACTGTAGTGTTTGCATCAAAAATCTGCAATTGGCAAGGGTGAATAAATATGGACAATTATTGAGAGTCTATAAGAACATTCGACTTTAGTATTTCACATAGTCCGAAGTTTTTGTTGGAGTAATGTATTTGAAATACTATACGCCTATTATCGTTGAAAGCCACTCATGAAAGACTCATACCTTCTGTTTGAACGTTCACATAGTTGTCTGATCTACGTCAATGAAAAAAATACAATGTATCACTCCCTCTTCTACAATCCTGCAGCTTTTTAGATAAGAGGCAACCTGATTAGGGAAATCCCACCTCCGCTAGCGTGATTGGCTATGCACACACCTGTTCTTCCTACCTGCGAGCGTATGTACACAGACTTGACTGCGTTATCTCCACTTTTACGATTCCCTTCATTGATAGAATTTTTGCTTGCATTTGTGGCTTAACAGGTAAAATATATGTTTAACATCTTTACCTGTAGTTATCGTCCATCTATAATTATCATTGACTCAAACGCATTTTTATGAAGGTATTAGGGCTTATTTCATAACAAATGTGAAATTAACCAAAAAATTGCCCAATTCTCATATCAAGGCCAAATCTATGTATATCTTTATAAGGTTCACAGNTATTAGGGCTCATTTCATAACAAATGTGAAATTAACCAAAAAATTGCCCAATTCTCATATCAAGGCCAAATCTATGTATATCTTTATAAGGTTCACAGGTAGATGCACACACATATACATATATGTGTTTCGCTTTGAGAAAAGGTGGCTTATGTTTTATTGTCCGTTGGTCGGTTTTCTAAAAAGTCTGAAAAAATCAGTAACTTCATAGCAAACCGACAAGGTGTTCTCATTATATCACCAATTTTGACCAAATTTGCTGTGGTGATGCCTAAGGTCACAAGGAACGACCCTATCGATTTTCAGCGCAATTGGTCAATTCTACTGGCTGGGGTCAGGGGTAAACTTTTTTGCTTTTATTGATTTTGACTAAAATTAATTTTGCAAGCATTCAGGTTCTTTTGAAGTGTCGTATTATATGTTAAACTGTTACATTTTACTTCTATTAATCGTCACTTAACAGAATTTAGAACAAGGACATTTGCTCTTTTTACTAACCGAACTTTTATGCCCAAGTTTCTAGCCTAACGACATAGCCCATAGCCATCAGTCATAAACATTCTTCAGTTAGCCGTTGCCATTACGAATAAAGAAAAATACAAAAACGCTACACTAAGGATATTATCATTTGTTCAAAGCGTAGGCTGTTTGTGTTTATGCATGTAATATCATATATTATTCCCCGGTTCAACGTAAACTGTGGCCTAGATGTTTTACTCCTCAATTCTATGTTCCCTTACATGTATAACTACTATCCAATCGATAGTTTATCTTCTATTTAGACAATTGGGGACTGAGATCAAATTAGGTTGACACCATAATGCACTCTCTTACCACCAATATTTTGGTTTACATTTGGTTGGTTTCGCACCAAGTCTCATGTTAGCAAAAGGTTTACGATGAATTTAAGTAATGGGACTTCAATTAATTCACCAATGAAATGCGAGAATACATGCTTCAATCAATACAAACCTTCCTGGCGACTTACTGTTGTCGATCTTCCGTATTCAAAAGAACATTTTACAATATTGGAACAACCACCATCGACAAGATCACGAAAACCTCTGTCATTACATGGAGGCTTGAAGGGTAAAAATCTTAGCGTGTAATCGCGCTTCCCATACAGGCGCATCGTACCTTACAAAACTAGAGATCTGTAAAGGCAATATTGAGTGACCTGTATCATAATCATAGCCGACATGATTGACAAACGATAATTTTCAACTTTCATATTTAACAACTTCGAGTGATAAAGAAAAAAAGACCACCAGAGTTTAGTACGTTTCAACTGTAGACGAGGAAAAATACGGTATAGAACATAAACGACGAGACACACGGTGCGCACATCGAATCATAGCTTACCTCCATAATATTTGAGAGCTTGCTGAGCTTGTTAGAAAAAAGTGTTTATGCTCAATTATTCATGAAAATAAATTGAACTACAAAAAAAAACTGAACAGGAGGAGAGAAGTAAAACAGACACAAACAGCCACCAACCTCGTTGGTTTTTATTCTCCGTGTGTGATTACGATTATTACTTTGAATTAACCTTTCCAGTCAAACATCCTTTATGTTGAAAACGAACAAGATGTGATTTTTATGACATACACGGTTCATCCTGCGTTGTGTGAGCATTGACGATGTTCAGGAGGACCAAGGAAAAATAACTAGCATCAGAGTAAAACTCCTGTGTTCGGTCATCACCACGTATGTTCTACTGCTAGATTCACGAAGTTGACCACTTGATGCATGTACGCTTAGAATTCAACGAAACTCGATTACCTATATAATGCCTGTTCAAGCTCGCCTATAACGATACCGACAGCAGTGGTATATTTACGTGATGCATCTACTCTTGTCGTATATAAAAAGGATGTTCGCAACTCCCATTTCCAGCAGGTCAATGAACAAGCTCATCATCAGTTTGCTGCTGTGTAGAGGGAGAGGAAAAAACTGACAACAGAATTAACATTTACTATTCATGATTACTCTTCATGATTATGACATGGTACCATTATTCTGATGGGGAAGTGAGACAGGAATGTGCAGATGCGCAGGCATCATCATTTCCCATCTGAGTAAATGAAAGGTACGTACGTACTACGTACAGTACGTTAAAAATTTCAACACAAATAGTTTTCAAGTGGTCTGTGGGGTTTAACAAGCGGCACACAAACTACATGACCACCTATTAAACGAGAAGGAATTATTGCATTGCCACCTATTCTTTATCCACAACAAATGTGACCGTTTCACTTTCATGTAAGAGAAATTTATGTGGCTTAATGTACACAAAAATATGTAGTGGTCCTGCTGTAGATGAACAATAATTAACGTAACGAGTACAAACATTTAGAAGTGATGATGAGTACTGAATGACCAAAGCAATCTGACACGTTATGACTTTTTGATTTTCATTTTTCACAATTGACCTGAACTAAGGATGTCGAGATATATTAAGAAGACAGTGCAAGAATCGAGCAACCATGATCGTTAAATACTGCCATTGGCCTGAGTAGATAGTAAATTAAGCTAGGTTTCATGGATATGCTCTTCCTTCGTGAAAATTACTAAGGTCTATAATTCGCTTTGACATGAAGGATCTGGTTTCAGGTATTTAGGTTGTGGCCACGTATTTTATCCATGGACAAATCAATCAACAAGACTTATTTTTTAGGTATAGAATCAATGTTTCTTGATATGCCATAGTATATAAAATTCATACACTCGTTGCTCTTCCTACTTGCTCCTTAAATAATATTTATATTCGATGACATACTCGGGTTATTTATGATCATTGCATTGTACACTTTTCTTCCTTTACTACTCGTCGATGATTTGACTACATAACACTTCTTACCTTGTGCCAATCAGGATAAATCATACCGAGTAGAGTCTGAAGACCAAACTGATTTTTTCATTGCATGTAAGCCTTATTTATTATTCGTGGTATGCATTACTGGCACAAGTATGGAACGTTATTCAAAAATTCAATTATTTATGGATCGACCATTGAGCGCTTAGTTAAATGTGAAAGGTAATACCACAGAACTGTGTTGTCTTGTTGTTTGCATCAATAAAAAACAACAAGCCTAAACTTGATTTTATTAGGCTTTTCACTGTGTGTCTATTCTGTGAGGTGCATTCAT
>VICI01001559.1:0-21517 GCA_019593645.1 Akabosia matsudoensis
GTTTTATATATCAATGCGTAGTCGTGTAATGTACGTAGTCGTGTAAGTAATACGGTTGAGGTTATTGGAAAGACTTCTATTGATTTTACATTAACAAGTGAACGTTAATGGCGTGTCTAAAACGGTCATATACACATATAACAATTGTCATAAAATGTAGCGTAGATGACCACGACCAATTGATATTTTTGATGCTAAGATGAAGGGGGGTAAATTTCAGATAAAGTGCAAACTACAATAGAATCTTAGTGAACCCTGTATTTGTTTTTACGCAAATATTCGTACGCGTAATTGGTAGAATAAGCTTCATGTTTCCAACTTTTGTCGATAAAAGTTCCAACCTACGGAATTACTGCCATATTTTGGTTATAAAATCATACACATGCCCATTGTCAAGTGCTGATAAAGAATGCAACAGCTTTTTGAATCGGAGTTCGCGACTCTGGAAACTTGCCTTTTTGAGTCCATCGGAGTGCAAAAGACCGTTTATACTTTCACAGTCACTCCACAACTACGAGATTCTAGTTAAGCGTCATATAAATATAAACCATCGATCCCACAGAGCTGTGGGAGAAATGTTGGTCTGTTATTGTAGGTTCCTAGTTTTTCTCCTTTTTCTAAAAAAACAACAGACAGATATTATTAGAATGGATTGATTGATCGGTTGGCTTGCAACTTTCTGACTTCCTGTAGGTATTAGTGTACATAGTCTGTGACTGGGTTTTTTTTGTTATTTTCTATCCCTATTTTTTTACACATGACGAGAATGAATGAGGATGGCGATGAAATTGGTAGGCTTCCCTACGGCTTACCGATTACTCTGAAGTCATATATATGGCAAGCTGCTGCGAAAGTAAGATATGACATAGAAAGGATGCGTGCGTACGGTAAAACGATTCTTTTTCTAAAACCTACATTGCATATATTTTACTTCATCGTACCCACCGTTTGAACTCCATTAATATCGTAGCAGAAATCTGACATGACCATCGTTAGATCTAATTTCGTAGTTAATGTTTTCCTATTTCCAAATATTTGTAACGATTTGCCCATTTTTCGAGTACGGCAAGCAAACTTCAAATCAACGTCGCTTGTGCTTCTTAATGTTTCGGCATGCAAATTTGTCAAACTAAAAAATGACTTCCCATAGTAGTAAGTAGGTATGCTAGTTGAACCGTATATTCCCGGAGTGGTTCTAGGGCGACTGGTAGAAGGACAAAAGATGCATTTTTTGCGACTTGGAAATAGATATGAGGGACAATTCCCTTGGTATCTATGAATGAGCTGCCCTTTTACAAAAGCTTCCTCCTGATTGCATGCTATAACTGATAATACAGGCCACTGTAAAGTACACCAAGATGCTGCTTACACTATCCTGTTGGAGATAAGAAATCTTTTTTTCAGTTGGCATTATCTTTGATGCTCTTATTGATTGAAAAGATTTTCATTTTACCAGTGGTCCGTATGTACAACCGTCAATTACGGGTAAACCACATTGTCTACTTCAGTCTACAGACCTCACAGAATGATAACTAGTGCGATTGAACACGAAGTCGTACAAATGTAAAATCTATAAAAACAAAACACCTTGCGTAAATATAGGTAATGTGTATTATAAACTCTCAGACGAATTGCATCACGATAAGAAAAATATAAATTTATCTATTATGTATATGCAAAATTAAAGGAGCATACGTTTTTATCCTTTAGTGTCAAAGCATTAAGGAAGGGCTTGCATTATTTTTTCGGTCCCCAAATTCTTGTTCCATCTTGTTTGATCATTAGTTAGCTTTACTGTTAATTAGGAACATGTGCAGCATGAAGGACCATGAAATGATAGACGAGCACAGAGTGATACTGAGGTAGATACACAGTTTAAATTTTATGTGTGTGGTGTTATGAATGAAGGTACTAATGAGGCCAGTGGATTTGATGGCGCCTTTTGCATTTGCCATTATCGTTTCGTTGGTTCATGACAATGGGAATGGTGTTGACAAAACAGGTTGGAGAAGCATGAATTCGGGGGTAAATAGAGAAATAGATTTACACTGTCTAATCGAGAATGAATTTAGTGACATGTGGGATGATGGCAGCTTAAAGCTATTATTATCATAACTGTTATTAGTACTAGACGGAGGCAGCAGTAGTAAATATTGATGTTGTAAGAAATTGTCTTTACGAAAGAAAGGACCGGTGAAGTAATGGGATCATTGCCCATCATCATTGCAGTCTTTCCGTGAAGTTATATTTTCCATTAGGTACATGTATTTTTGGTTTTATTTTCTTTAGCATTTTGTCGCAAATGATATTCGTGTTCGATACTCTCGGAGATGATACCAAACTTGCTGTGAAGCAATACTTGATCGCTGGCACAGGAAAAGTCGCAGGCGACATAACCAAAAAGGTAAGTGTGTGTGGTGAAAGAAGTGAAAAGACATTTTAAGTTCTCAACTTGAGTATCATGGAGTAAATTCAAATGGACACTTTCGCTTTCAATTATTCAGTATGCGACGTGCTTTTTGTGTAAGAAAACTATGTAAGAAAAGGCACGAAGCTAGCACCTAGTGTGAACGCACTGGTTTTTATACCTACTGAACTTTCAATAATTACAGACTCCAGTACTTTGAACCCTTAAAAACACTAGAAACGTGCGGTTACGTCTAGTGAGTTGCATATTTTCTGAAGATATCAACTGCAAAAGAATTTTCAAACAATTTGGATGTTTCAAATAGACTAAATATAATTTGGGCACGCTATATTATATAGTAATTATGCGCGTGTTTTCAAACAAACTCCTTAGAGGCATCCCATTATCATTATCGATGTATGTACGATCTGTTTGTAGGGGACGGGTTGAAGGCACGTTTTTTGTTTAGGTTGTTAGCCCGTATAGTTTGCCAGTACCAGGGCAGCATTTGATAACAGATTCGGACCAAGCGAACTGAGATAACTACTTCTATTCTTGAAGCAGAATGGTTTATAAGGCTTTTACGACAATGATGTACATTACAGTTAGCAACTGTCGATTTTGTGCACGACTGAAATCATAAACTTCATAACGACAATTTTGTAATGCAATTTGTTACAACTAACATTTAACAAACTAGACAACGCGCTTGAAAAGTATCTGCTGTAGCACTTTGGAGGAACAGAGTAGTGCAGCTCAGTCAATTACACTTCTCATTAAATATCCTGCTTATCTAACCATGATTCCCGTTTACAATCTGCAGTGCATCTACCAACTCTAGAAAGAGGTAGCAGACGACTTCACGTCTAGATCCTAAGGGGAATCAATAACTGTGGAAATTATCCCTCACGGTTGAGCCAAATAACTGTAGGAGGGAATCAAGTGCAGTGAGAGAGACAAGAGAGATAAAAAGAGAGAGGTAAAAGCATGTCCATATCCACTTCTAAAAACCACGATTACATACCTTCCATCTTCACCGTACTTTTAGGCTGGAGTTCCTCTACTTGCATAGCAGCTCCCTGTATTATACTTTTCACATACATTTTAGCCGTACTTCAGTTGATGCTGATGGAAAATAGTGGTAGCAGTTGTAATGGGTTATCATCATCAAGAGAGCAGTATGCTTAGAGAATCGGCAATGATGCATTTCAGTAAGTCCTTTCACCCTCTATCTCTCTTTACCCTGCATAAGCTAACAAACACTGATCTTAACAAAGTATATACGTTTTCACACTGGTAGCTCAACACTCCTTCGTACCGTCACAGGAAACACGCTGGTCTTCATAATAGAACTTAGCTGTGACTATGAAATGGTATGAGCAATCACCGTCCAACATCAACATTACTACATATTATTATTATTATGAGCATCAGTGCGTCATTTCGTCTTCCTAGTAAATCCTCAGCTCTTACATCCAAAATATGCCATTGCGCGATGACTACTTGATTACTTTTTATTTTGGCTGCTATGCTTTACCCTATTCAATTGGAGGTTGTAGTAGGCTGTAAGTGTAATTATTCATATCATATTGATTACAATTACAACTTTACCTGATATAAAAATTATCTCATTTTTAAATCAGACACTAAAGCTGAGAGAAGATTTTTATTACTGACTAGCTTATTTACAGACAAGAGATAAATCAATAAACCGTGATTTTTAACTTAACTACACTTGTGCGAAAAATTCACGTCCTCGTAATTTCAATTTAAAAATACAGAGAGGGAACCAAAATGTTCAGAATGTAAGATTCAAAAATACACGCCGACTCGTGTCCATTGCAAGAAAGTTTTTTGATATGCGTAAATAAAAGGCATCGCATGTCATGTAATTTTAAGCATATTCCTCTCTACAACTTCTATGAACTTTGACCCTCTCTTGTGCGGCTAAGGTAGAAACGTACAAAAACTCGCGCTTTGATAGCGAATTTTCCATACGGGAATCATGTCATTAGAACAAAATGAATTCCCTATTCATATATTTATTTATTCGTCTAGAAAGCAAACTATGTGTACGTACTCTGACTTTTTTGCCTTTTCGGTATTGATACCCATGATAATACCTTTTTGCACGTTGTGCTGTAAATTAGTATAGATGCCACTCTTTACAAAAGAAGATAAAAATGGAAGGGAACCTCGTTGAAAGTTCAAGATGACTGATGATGAGATGTTTGCAATACGCCTAAAATTAAGCCCTTGATTTAGTAGCGTTAACATTTTATCCTTGCAGAATACGTGAACTAGTCTAAACTATACACCAGTGTAGTAGGAGTACAATCTATTTCTAGATACGCGAACCGAAAACACCTAAGAGAAAGCGGGAATACTGATACAGGTCATGGAGTCTAGGAATAGGAAAAGCTCAAAGTAGAAAATAATGTGTCTCTTGACATCCATTGACCATTTAAGGAGCTAAAACAAGTTGAAAGCACTACACACAGTACTTTGCTACTCCATATCTGGATTGGTTGTAGTAGGTGTACACGTAAAGAATGTACATAATCATTTGTGCTTCTCATTGCTCTTTTCATGTTACAAGTAGCGATCAATATGAAAAAAATACAACATTTTGAAATTCCTGTTGAGCATACATTGATTGGATGTGTAAGTGTGTGCGAATAGATGGTATTTTTGCACCGAAGCTCTGATTATGTCATTTTACTTGAGATTCTAGAGAGTAGGAATGTTACTTACAGATAAACAAGGAAGCTGACAAAATAGCATTGAGAGACAAAAGTTGAGAAAACTGTACGAGCACTGATAATGTCACTATTTTGCAAGGTCTAACTAGGAATACAAACTACGACGCATTAACTCACCCCGAGAGGATCTTGTTGTAAAACAAATGATGAAAAAACGGTTGAGCATTTACGTAATGCAAAGTGATAAGAAGTACCATCCCAGTGAGTTTAGCTAATATGTCCCCAGTACTTCAGCAAGCTACACATACTTTCACGGGGCTGAATGAAAAGTGGGATGGTAATGTGAAGAAATATAGCACAAAAACGACGAAAAAAATCATAACATTTGTTCGTAAACCTTTACCGCGACGAATATACATCTATCCATCTTCACTGATGATGGTTATTTTTTGAGGTATGCTCAGTCAAACTAATATTACTTGTGGAGAAAAATATCAAGATTGGAAATCCAGAGTGAAAGCTGCAATAAATCGGATTCTAACAGTTTTTCTTTTTCTTCCTGACTAGCAGGCAAGTACTACTACTCTGCTCTGAAGGCTTACCGAAAATTCATTCTTATAAAGTATACGTGAAGCTATGGAATGCCAAGCAACTCTGCCATAGCCTATATTATCTATTATTTTCGTCTTCTATTTTCACACAGATTCTCTCCTCCCTCTCCAGTCCTTCAAAATGTCAGACCATTATTATTTCCGTGCCTATTCATCTACTTTTTATATGTTTTTTTCTCTTTTCATCCTGCCAGCAATCATCCTCGTGGTTCTGCACTAACGACACGCCATTTCTACTCCTGCTCGAGCATGTTTCTTCTAGTATAAATGCAAGCAGACGGAATCCAAACAAATTACCGTCAATACTTTTTCTTTACTTTTTCAAAATACTACTTCAAACTTTATCGGTATCAGTGTGGGAAGCAGATGCCTACGAACTTTGTAATCATGTGGAATGCGTATAATATGTGATAATAATATAATATGGAGTAAAAATAAAATATTGGAGGATTTCTGTGTAAGAAAAAGAGGAATCTGGCAATAAAAACACAGATGGACAGACAAAAGTACCTACCTACGCTACGTACGTACACTTAAATTTCTCCACTTATAGGGTTTTCGCACAGTAAGTATTCAACGCTGATTTGTCTGAATTTAGGCTAACCTTTAGGCTAACTGCATGTGTCATTAGTATTGGTTTTTATATTACTCTGATGAGATATTTAATAAATGTTTTTTTTATTTTGATATTGTTTAAAGATGGAGACGTAGTGGAAAGTATTTAATATCATTGGGAAATGCATTCCTGCAAATTTATGCTTTTAGCACTAGAATAAATTAAACGAGAATAATCAATAAAAAACGCAACTTTGGCCTCGGCAACAGACTCATGCGCCCTGGGGATGTTTACGGACTGCTAAAATCATTATTAAAATGTTACTATTACTAGATCCAGGAGAAATATTTCGGTTGGAAATGTGCAACAGAAACTCATTAGCCTTTACTTGTCATTTTCATGCTCAAAAGAAGCTGTTAAGCCACAGCTATAATGACGAAGCTGAAAGCAAAAAGAAACCGGAAAAATGATTGATTACATTGAAAAGCCCTACTTTATAGCTTTCCAATGATATGTCACTTGCCATGTCTCAATGCAAAATCCAAATTGACCCCTGGCACCGCCCCTGACTTTTGACCTATCGAGCTGAAAAGTAACAGTAATCTTTCCAAGAACCTAAAGCATCGCTCCACCAAGTTGGAACCAAATCGTCTCAAAACAGAAAAGTTGACCCGTGACCCAGGCCCTTAGGTTTGACCGATTGGGTTGAAAATCAATAGGGTTCTTGCTAAGAGCTTACGTATGACTGTACCAAGTTATGTTCAAATCGGTCAACGTACATGGCCTGTACAGTACCCAGAGACAGACAGACAAACGCATCGGTATCATTACTTGCTGAACCTAACTCCACTTCGTTATAATTGCATATACAGCGTGTATTTTCGCCTATAAACTTAGACGTGTATCTTATAACCGCTTCTAGCTGAGTAAGATTTTCATTTCGCCCATTTTGGTCCGGCTGTAATGGACGTATATACGGTTAGTTTGAACCTGGCAAAGTTATCTTTAGTGTTCGATTTGCTTGCCCGTTTCAGCTCATGGAATGTAGTTATAGACCATAGAAAAGTGAATTTGATGCTTATAGTCAGGGAAAGCGATTGGGTACCATAGCAAACAACTCATGCCGTATTTTGTCATTCCCCATTACATGGCATTGTTATCTCAGATGACTAGCATTTTGCACTTTTATGTATGCACGCCTCGCCTAGTTTGGCTTAACTAGCGCTACTCCAAAACCGTCTGACCATTCCAAGTCCACTTGTTTTTGTTCTCACAACCTATACATGGTCTGTTGCTCCCACGGAAAATCCTAGAATCTGTATACTCACAACATTTTCCCTGAATTTAAATAGTTGTTAATACTAGTACGCCCGACTGACTTACGCCACTTTTTGATGGACATAAACGGCATTAAACCGTCTAACGAGGATTGCGAAGTAATCCCAATCATAGTGTTGTTGGCACTAAAATAGTTCAACTGAAACCTGATCTAAAATCATATTCTAAGTTTCTGAATATGACAAAATATTTGACACAGTAAATCATAGTGGTTCATGCACTTGAAATGCTTTTCGCATAAAGAAGAATACTAATAATGTAGTAGTGTACTTCATCTGCGAAACCGTGAATAAAGTAAATTTAAAAGTAAATCTTGTTTCAGTTGTAAAGTACCTGTATGAGTTACATATTTTTGTACTTTTCATTGGCAAAAACGGGATCCCTTGTGTAGGAAATTCTCGAAACTATGCGCATTTCGAAAATGCTTTCATTTTCGGTTTTAAGACGAACTTAAGTTACGCAAAAACTACGTTCATATCTTACTAAAGACAAAAAGGGGCAACATGCGTGAAGAAGTTAATGAAATTCATTCAATGCTCATACGTGTTAAGTCCGGTTGGAAATTTTTGGTCATCCAGATCTCGGCCTCCAAGCAAAGCAATGTACAATCGCAACTGAGGTGTCAAATGAAAGGCAAAGATTCAGAGAACTTGGACATAGAGGCTACAGTAAACTATGGGTTGGTGGTAAAGCATACAGATGACAGTTATTCAATCATCCGTAATTGTACACATTTTGGAACACTGAACTCCTACTTTTTTGCACTTGTTCTTAAAAAAATTAACACAGTAGAATAAATTTTCAGTGGCTACAAGGTAAGACACAAAAATATATTTACTGCATATGCCACTTTCAGAAAACATTGCGAATTTGACAATGTAAGACCTACAAAATACGATCTTTCATCAATTCAAACATATTGTTTATGTTAGGTCAAACACAGTATCAGAGAGCAGTCTTCTCATGCAAGCCTAATGAATCTTCTGAATTCGAACCGCACCGATTCCACAGCACCAGAGGGGAAACTGTGTCAGGCATTAATTGCGCGGGGATCATGAACAAACATTTGTTGTCTTAGTACGAATGTTTTATGTGAATGACCAAGTCAATTGAAATCGACCGTGAGGAGAAAACGGGTTGGTAGTGCATCAATTCTAAATAACTTTTATGCAGGCGAATAGGAAACCAAAAAGTTTTATAGCAATGTGTAAATAATCATACAAGCCTTGCTAACCGAACCCATGTACCCTAATAAAATAATCTATTCATCCTTGTTTACTTACAGGTTTACTTCAGGCGAGTTATACCAGTACCTGGAAGCAAATATAGTAATCAGTAGCTTGCATCACAAACCAAATGGCAATTGGAAGGTTGACTTCTAACTACAATGCAACATAGGCCATGAAAGATCACAAGTTACAGTATCAATCGCAGTTGATTGATTGATTGTATAAATGACTCCTCTGTATATTTTAACAATTTCTGACAAAATGTTGCGGAATAACCTGTTAGCTTGGGTTGCTCACTTATATTAAGTAAATAAAATATGACGTCAGAAAAGATGTGTGTCTTGTTATGCAAAAAGTAACGATAATTAGTTCGGGGTATAATGAGGACCTGATATAATTGTCGTTGGTTTGGTTGGTTGGCTTAATCAAGCAAACTTCTTGAAATAATAGTTTACACTGAATCATAGAGAAGATTGAGTTGAGTTCATTGTGTGTACTTGTCTCACAAATATGTTAATTATGATCATTTAATATTCATTGCAGAGATCATTAAGGACCAAATGATGAATGGAAACTTTGAGAAAGGAGTCTGGAACTTTCCACGTTCTCGTACAAACTTTTTCCATTGAGTGCAGTAATTTAATTTGCCAAGTATCTAAAGGGGGATTGCTATGAACGGATATTTTCCAAGCACAACAGCATTCTAGAGTCGGTGTTAGCATGGATAGAAACTCTTCAATTTGTTTGAATTGCAATAGTCTGCACTTTTTCTCAAAGACGGCGGAAAACGGTGTTACGCAAATGAGGCCCGCCTCTTTCACAGGGCAGTGTCAAACAGGCGACGTCACAACGGTGCAAGTTACGACGCACGCGCCCACAGCAATATGAACTGAATATAAATGGTTGTGGTCGAGGGTATAGAAAGAAGAAAAAAGAGTCATAAACCAGGAAAATATTCTTGCTAAAAGAAAAAGAAAAAATATTCGCCTGCATTCTAGACTAGAATGATAGCTTTCCTTCTAGTCGCCCTTTCTTGATAATTCTTTATGCCACATGCGACCAGAACATGACAGCTCGGAATTTTGCGTTGTCTGCAGTCGGTGATGTTGAGTTGTTAATATCCTTTGCTTTTATGGTGTTTGAAAGTTTCAACCGTGATGAGTTTCGTTTTTATCATTTGTTACTTTTTCTGGCAAAATGAAATTGAATATATTACGTATTGGTGGCACAACTGTTTAGGGTCAGCATCTGCTCCCTTCCCATCACTATAAACAAAGTTTGATGGAAACGAAAAATAATTCATGCAAAGACTCTGCTCAATCTTTGATTTATTACATGGGCCGAATAAGCTTCCAATTGCTAAATAAGAAACTTGAGCACAGACTTTTGATATCCATCCAAGAAAAAGAAATTGAGCAGATATAACTTTCGCCATAGTTCAATTAACATCGTCATCATCAGGTGTTTTCATTTGAAGCAAGGGTTATGTCCTCAAACTATCCACTTGAAAATGGCAACGACTAAATACAACGTCACCTCATATTCTATCGATGTATTTTTCTCCAAGAATTGCAAGGTAAGCAGAAGCAAACTGTAATCACACTTTCCCCATGAGCTACGCAGTGTACAACAAGCAGCTCATGTGAAAGCAGAAAAAAAGGTTAGGAAAACATAAACAGGAACCTTGTGAAATCTGTAAATCTGGCACTATCTAAGCCCTCACTTGCACACCATTGCTCCAAGATGTAATCAATATTTTCGGAGTAAATTCAGTAACAGCAGAATCTTGAGTGTGTACTAGGCCTACTTGCAGGAAGGTACATGTTCTCCAAAAAAAAAGTTGGATAATAACAAAATATTACACCATTCAAGTGAACTACACAACCAGTCGTGACTCCTCTATACTGTATAGCTATCAACAACAAAGAAAAGATCTTCAATGTGTAAAATAAAGTGACGGTAAATAATAACACTTTACGAGCTGCTTTTTATATACGATGGGTTTTTTCTCTATCCCTTGTCGTTCACCAAGCATGAATAAAATGTACCCTAAAACAGATCTATTCTCTCTTTAAGCTTTTCTCCCAACGTCATTACTGTATTTTTGCAAACTCAGGAAAGACTTTCTCCTCCAAAGTTACTATAAACAAGCAAGGTACCACAACACAAGTTCGTTTAGGTAGGAATAAACATCAAGAATACAATTACACACATACACTATCCAAACTTTCCCTTTTTCACAGCTAGTCTATTTTTATTTCGTACTGTTATGTTGTTGTGAAAAGGAGAAAACTTTTTCTTGGATCACCATCAACGGTGTCACATTTGTTTATCATCTTACAGAGAGGGAGAAAGTAGAGAAATCAGTGTGTATGTAGCACCGAGCGCGTTGACTGCTCCGTTTTATTTGGCATGTTCCTAACGGTCAGGTTTGCAGTTGAACCGATAATACCTGCTACTATTATGACTTCTGCAGTACTCTGTTTGCCTTCAATAACACATAAAATGCAGCTGGCTGTGGTTGAAGACAGTTTTAATGTATTGGTGGAACAAGGAAGAACACTAGTACCGAAGTAGTTTGGCAGAAGGAGCTCGCAAATAGTTTTCTTGTACGAATAATAATAATGCTCACAGTCTACGTCTACATCTACATAGAATTTGTCACTACGGCAAATGAAATTTCAAGTTTTGTGGCCAATCCCAATGTTTTTTTCGGAATGATTTTGTTTTTTATCTTTGGAAATACCCAGTTTCTTTCATATTTGATTCTTTAATCCACCCATATACCACGAAAACAACATCCATCTAGGAAGATTTTGGCGTACGAACTGCATGTGAGATAGGAGTGCTTTTAGAATCAGAAAAGGAGGAAAAAATCTATAATGGAAATTATCTCTTAAGTACCGTATCACTCTCAATATGTTTTTGTAAGTAAGTTTTGAGCGTAGCATTACTACAGTCACGGTTTTCTCAGTTTACTTTCTCTCTAGGTAGAAAGTAGACATAATATGGTCCAAGGATGAATGGCTCGCATGCATGTCTTTGGAATCTGAAAAATCAGGACCAAAATTGTAGAAGTATTTGCTTTCTACTTGGTTTTTCAGATAAACATTCGGAGAAAGTGATGATGATCAAGAAGGGGAGCCTCGGTTTTGAAATGTTGCCAAAGCTGCCGTTAGGTCCTTTCCAAATTGAGGATACGAGCAGGTGGATGCTTTCGGGAGACAGAATCTTATAGACAAAACAAACATCCATCAACATGCATATTTATATAGGAAAGGGGGTATTTTTTATCGAGATGAGCTGCATTTCTATCCTTCTTTGTTTTGAAACAAGCTGCGATGCTGAAATGGACTTTTGCATATGGTACTTAAAGCCCATTAATTTTGAATACAAACAGTCGCATCGGAGGACTGTAATGATTTTAAACTCACAAATTTGTTGGAAAGCAAGCGGCCGCCCGTACACGAATATATTGAGGTCACACAACTACATACAGACTAGGCTGCGTTAACCTAATTTTTTCTCTGAGAAAAGTAGTCAAACATGATGAAACTACTAAAAGAAAGTTTAGAAAAGGAAGGGGATTCTATAATAAGAAAAAGGATTCGCACTTCCCTCAGTAGCATAAAAATTCAGCATTGACTGTGAGTGAAATCCTATTTCTGTGTTATTAGTAGAAAGTCATTTTTTCACCGTTTCCTACTCCCATTCGCTATGTTCACAACGATACACGTTTTCAGCGTATGTATATGTACTACCTAAAGTGTTGCTATATATTTCGTTTTCCCGAGTGTGAATGTGAACCAGAGTAGACAAAAAGCTCCACCGAGTTTCATTTTCCTCTACTCACGCAAAGTGAGAAATTAAAACAGCATCTCAGTTTCATCACTTTGATTTCATGTTTGTTTATGTATTCTTGCTAGTAGACGATTGAAAACGGTTTATCGATGCCGTTGCATTGAAATACAACAAAAAAAAGTAAAGTAAGAATTCACCACTAGACGAGGAAGCGCACTGTCTCGGAATATGTGCTAGTCGGGTGTTTTCCTGTCAGAGTACTGTAGTAATTCCGGATCAATTTCGAAACCCTAATATCCTCGAGGTAACACTGGGCGATCGAAGAAAACGATCTTTCAGCAAAGTAATATATTTTCTATTCGACATCCCCGATGATAGATTGTAAATTAGCATCCACAAATTTCGATTTCGGTGTTATAAGGCCACAGATCATGGATATGTGATACCGTATCGAATCAGCTTAAACCTGGAGCAGTCAAAATAATAAGCAGCCTCAAAATCGTTCCGAGTGTTGTACCGCTTTTCGGGAAAGAAACACGCAGAATACAACTCACACAAATCCCGTTTTCCCATTGCTTAAGGAACTGGGTAGCATGTTACTCTGACATGTGCTTCCTTTTCCGCGTGTAAATTCTTTATGTGCATTGTAGCTATTTCATAATGGACATTTTTAGCAGTTTGGAAATTTCGCACACCGACAAGTAAAATCTGTTCCACTTAATCTTATTTTTCCTACCCAAATTTTCTACAACGCAAATGAGTTACTCACACGGGAAGGTATTTTGATGAGGGTCTCAAAGAAAAAGCGTGTCAAAATTAATCCTCCATGCACGAGTAGTCTTACTGGGGCACTCCTTTTTTGGATAAATGCATATGTTTCCAAACACTCCAATATCGAAAATCTGGGACTTACTGTGTACATATTTTAAATTTTCAAGAAATATTTTGCCTCGGTTGCATTGCCTTCGTTCATTTCTCCTTAGTTTGGAAACTGGTTCACTTTACTTACGTTAAGGCTCTGTTTCAATCACATATACATCTAATCCATGTGTTCAAAAATAATACAATCGAGAATTCTTGACAGTCAAACTTGTACTTACCATAGAACATGAAATTCGTCTACTATCGACGGCTTCAACGATTCTTAAAAGGGGTTTTACGAGCCATGCTTCTATAGCAGAAATATTTAGGGAACTCTCGACAAATTTCCTTTTTCGTTTTATACCATAAAACACAACGAACGATTGGTTTTTTTGAAAAACCAGCAGTCCCAGGTGACTTGATTTTTATCCTACCTTAATTCGAGATTTCAACAGTCTTCAGTTGTGCAGCCAGAAGCCTAAAGCAGGCCGGCCTTTATGCATCTTCCTTTCTGTTTTACTTCAACCTAAGCCCCAACTGTACGAAAACTCGTGTACTGCATATAAGAACTTTTGTGAGTGACTTCGGTGTTGTGGATCCAGTATAGGATGTTTTCTTAAAAATTAAATGTATCACTGAGAAATATTATTAAACTTCACAATGAATAATGAAAGCTTTGTTTTCGCCGTAGTACCTCCCAAAAACAAACCCATATGGTAGGATTAGGGAGAAAGTATCTGTGAACAAATGTGCAAGGCTCACGCATGAACACCTGCCTCACGATTTTTTATGTTGTGCGTATATAATGGCGATCCATTCCATAGGAATCTTCTGAGGGTATTCATTCTTTTTTCCAAGACATTGTCTGTACATCTAGGTATTTTACAAGAGGTAAAGCGTAAATATACTACATATAATATGAGAATAGAGAATTCATATATTCAGAAATAGGTGTCTTAAACCATAGTATATAATGTAATAAGTATAAAATATTTATGCTTTGTAAACGATGTGCTTCTTCTCCCTTCCACGGAAAATTTTAATCTGTACATTGTACAAGTACAACTAGGTGAATAGAAGTGGGAGTACAGAACGTCTTAAACTACATCGATAAATAGGCAAATACATTATATAAATATGTGGGTGGATATGTGATATAAGTAGAACGCCTTTATCAACATGTTCATCATGCTTCTCCTGTACAAACATTGGTGACCAGAATACAAGGATAGATTAGTTTAGTACGTGTATTTATTGGAGAACTCCTTAAGAAGGAAAGAGAGAATAGAGAAAGATAGTCGGGATGAAAGAATAAGCAATTCAACAAGAAATAAAATATGAGAAGCACTGAGGAAAAAAAATCAATGAAGCTCTCAAAGTCCCCATTCAATGTTCAGTACCCGTTGTTACAACTTGCACTGCTTCTTCTCTTTACCTCCCGGCTTGAGTCTTTTAAAATGGTACATTTTTCTTTCTTTCTTCTCATAATATTTCACCGCTTATGCCTAGAGCTTGAGTGTTTTGAGAGGGAGAAAGAGACATAACCCACAAATAAATGGCGACCAAAGCGAACCACTACTCACATCTTCAACAGCAGACACGCATGTACAATTCTAGCCGACAAGTGTAGCAGCAACAGCATCTAATTTTAATTTAAAGAAAGAAAAAGTATGGAAAAATATAATAAGAGAGAGAGAGAGATGGAGAGAGTACGAGAATTTTTTGATGGTATTCATATGCATGCCTCAAATGAAGAGGCAAAATCTTGAGTTTCTTGTTACACTCGAAAATCCAGGAACACTCTAGACATGTATTATTACAATCAATTGTGGAAACTTCCTTTCGTAAAGCTCATATTTCGTATAACCTGTTTTCTTGGTGAAAGAAACCAGACGCGTTTTTCAGGATTTATAATACATATAAATTTCCGTTGCGTACTTCTACAACATTAAGATACAAAGGTAGTCTACTTGCTGCTTTCAGAATTTTCTCTAGCTTCCCAGTTTTATATTTGTTACGCATTTACTGTACAAAAGTGCATCTTGTAGTGATGACAAGGCGAACTAAATGAAGAAAGCTGCAAGTCGTATGGCATGTAACTTTCTACTTTAGTTGTGGGTTCAGAAGTACTTTAAAAGAGTTGTTGTTTCAAAATATAAATCATTAAATTCATGGGAATGCTTGGTATCGGCGGTCGTACATTTAATACGATTTGTGCGTAAACAATACAACAAACTGATTAAAGAGGCACAGAACAAGGTTACCTTTGCAATAGTGGATCAATGATTCACGATTCTGACTCAAGTTTATTGCCTCCAACTGAATGCACCGATTAACTGATTTGGGAATTTTAGGTTAACGTCTCCGTGGAAGTTGGTGTATATGGGACGTGCATAAACAGAAAAGAACCTCACATCATTTATTTAAACTTATACTGAGAGGCTGCCGATCTCCAATATGCACTATAGAGCATTTCATGAAATGTGTTGAAATCCAATCATCAAAAATTTATTAGGAGTTAAACCTGATCTTATCACGGGAGGTTGTGAATGGAATCTTTTCAGCATGATTTATCATCGGTCTTTACGAAGAGAGTTAACCCCCACATAATCACAGATTCAAGAAAAGTCGGAAGATTTTGCCAAAGTGTAAGTAACGCACGCACGAACAAAACTATTTGTTTTAAAAGGTACATCTAGAGGAATTGCGTTCGCATCGAGAAACTCGACAGTGAAGAAATCAGAAATCTATATGATGATCCAGAATTATTCCCAAATGAATGATTAAAACGTTACGGATGACTACCCAAACAGTGGTTTAGCAGCGCACACAAACCCGTTACGTGATATAACCAAATGAAAATTCTTTAGTCATCCCTATATTCTAGTAAAATGGGCATTCAACATTCAACAAGGTTCGCAGCCGAACNGTAAAATGGGCATTCAACATTCAACAAGGTTCGCAGCCGAACAGTGTTTTTTGTACGGAATGGAAATTTGTGGAATAAGATTCAGCCCCGATACATGGTTCTTTATTAAGTAAGCGAACGTTATTTTATGAGATCTTCCTGGTAGTCTGTCTTTTATTCTGATATCTCAGGAATGGTTCTAGATACGAATTTGAGACTGGATATATACGTTTTTAAAAGTGTTTATGGGGTATTGTTTCATGATTCGCATACAGCGTTTAGTGATTCAGGTGTTCAGAGTTTTCAGGTTCACGTGTTTAGCGTTTTGCCGTTCCATGTATCAACCTGGCTAATGTAGCTTTAGCCTTGTCATATAATGCTTAGCGTGTGTGCGACATCCGCTACCTAAGGCAATCGTTTTTGCATTCGCACAAATATGTACACCCCAAATGTGGAAATCCACCCCATCTTCCGTTGAATGAAATTGATATAAAAAGAATGCCTCTCCCAACTCATCATAAAGAGACATTAGTTATTTCCGAGAGTAGGGATCAAGTCCACGACTTAATATAGTGGTTCCTGGAAAAAATATTCAGACCAACGGAAAATTAAAATGGGATTATGCAAAGGATTGCTTTTTAAGCTGAGATTAGTCGTAATCATGTTCTTTCATACGCCGTAGGACTCATTCATGATTCTATCCAGTTTGGTTTTCTGATTAAAACTTGTCATCAGCGTAAGGATTCGCGTACTTCTCCTTTTCCTAAAAAGGCAAAACTTCTAGTCTTAACTGGCCCTTTTATGCGATGGAACCATTGAAGGAAAATGACGGTATATATATTTCCATCAAGAAATGAAAATATAAAAAACAGGCCAAATAGAAGGTAAGGTTCAAAAACATATCCCCTGACAGTCATATTAGTGTTACCCAACATTCCATTGAATGTGAAGGAAATAAACATGAACGTGGCGTTTGTAGTTCCACCAGTACATTTTCTCCAGTTGGTTTTGGGGACAGAAAGGATACCACAGTGTACTTTTGCGTCGTTTTAGGGGCATCCTCGCTCACATCCCGCAGAAGTCACAAGTACGTAGTCCTATTGATCCGAATGTACATACAAGTTCTCGTGAAGAAAGCAATCTTTCTAGCAAGGTATACTAACCTTAATGTATACCTATTGCTGTCTCTCCTAAATAGATCCAATAAAGAAAATGGCCAAAAATATACACAAGTAACAGAAACATTGGAGGAGTCAACAAAAACTTGAGCAGTTTAGACGATATCCCATTTAATAATATGTCCTACCAAGATGCTATGAGATAACGAATATGTGAAAGTTTTGGTTGGATTTAACAACAGATATTTTAAGCATACAGGAATGGTACAGATCAGCCCGTGGAAATAGAGTGATGTGCATTCGGATTCAAAAGAACATTGCTCTTACTAACGGAACATTGCTTTCACATCACCTTTCTTTTGAATAAAAAAATTAAACGGGAAGCTCATCGGAGTTTCCTTTCGTATAATTATATTACTTTAGTAAGGATCGACAGCATTTATAAGATAATCGCTGGGATATGTGCTGCGATGTCACATACGTAATTTGTCGCTTAATATTAACTAAATTACACTGTAAAAGGGTGAAGAGAGAAAACCGGTGGTGGAAAGAAATTTGAATTTTTACTTACAGACTTTCAAAATTGTTTCAGTTAACCCTTTGATAGCGAGATGCTGCTGCGCCCCCAATGTTTAAAGTTACGTCAATTTTGGGTGTTCCTTAACAATAAATGCTTGAAACCTTTTTAATAGCGGCGCATCTAAAAGCACATGACACTTTTAGGGTATCTTCTGGTTTGAACTTAGCTTGAAAAGATTTTGAGGCTCATTTAGTTAGACGATTGTCAGTTACATGATTTATTTTACTTGATTCGATTCCGGCAACCCTTTCGGGAACAAAAAATATGAATATTCTTGATAATGATAGAAATCTAAGCTGTCGATCATCACAAACTACGCATTTACTTGAGGTTATCTATGTGAATCGGTTCGGGTAAAATTAGGAAAAACTTGCGCTCAACTGATCGTTTGTGCGACAGCATTGTGTTGTAATATGGACCGTCATGTAAACTAAATAAATTAAAATAATTGCTTAAATTATAAATTAGAATGTTGAGTAACATTCTTGCTACTTCTTCCTATGAAATTGGCAGACATTACCAAAACTATATACATATTATTAGTATACTTAAATTGAAGATTTGTGCGCTTGAAAAAAGTTACGAATTTTTCTGGTATGCACATAAAGCATAATGCTTGTACGGATGCATAATAATCACAGCCGGACGTTATCAACATTTTACATGGACTTGTACAAATACGTAAAAATATGTACGTGATAGGAAGAAACGCTAGAACTACAGAGTGAATTTGTTAAGCGATCGCAAACATGTTCCGGAGTTGAAAAATTTATCCTGCTGGAATTGCATGAGATTGAGCACGGGAGGGGAAAAACCCTGGAATGAAATCAGATGGGATAAATTGTTTCCTGTGCGTATCTTCCTAAGTCTAGTTTCGCCTACTCGACCTGCCGCTACAAAAGACTTGGTCGATATAAAATACATTCTTTCTAATGTGGATAAACAAACAAGCCCTCGCTTGCTATGAGATTTGATAAGTTCAAAAAGTGGAAATGTTTACAGAGACTTAGTGAACAGTATTTTTTTCACTCATTGTGAGCGAATTTGAATGTTAGCCACGGCACTTGTCTATCTGAAGTAAGTGAAGTATTGTTGGTATATCACCTCACCATCGCATGCCTACCTACCTACGTGAGTGGATACTAAAGCAAAGGAATGACTTCAAGGACTTTCATTCTATGACGAGTTAATGTAGCGTGTGCGCTCAAATAATACGAATAATTTTAGTGCCATATCGCACAATATACACACCGACAGTCATTGGATAGTTTTATACTTGGATCCGCGAATTTGCGTACTGATCGCTTCCCAATACAAGACGTGGGCTTGCTAACGAGGAGCATGGTAGAAAGGGAAAGCTTATTGCGAGCCTTCTCCTCACGGCGTTGCAACAAAGAAAATCCTTTGTACAATCTGTTGATATTAAGTATGAGAACACTGACAACTAGTATGTGCCTGGAAAAATGAGCAGGCTCTAGTTCATTTGGTTTGTAGACAGCAAGTATTATTTTTAATACTAAGCAATATTAATAATTTTAAAAAACCCTTAATATTGAGAACAATATAACTTTTTTATGCTATCAGAATCATGTGATACTTTTGACTACGCACATGGCTATTTCGCAGTACCTGTCCATTGTACCAAAATATCTTGAAGGGGGAAAATAGTTTTTATTACGAAATCATGATGTCCTGATCGTCAACCCATGAAAATGGATAAAAATCAGGAATATGATGTAAATGAACAAAAATGTTCTTGGACATAAAATTTTACATTTTAACACATTGTAATTCATGTACTTACGTTAGAGAAGATTACTCCAACACGTGACCCTTCAGTACTAAATTTGAGATGCACGCGTGTCTAAAATATTTCACCTCTTTGTAGATGCAGACAGAAAGGACGATCTTCTAACAGAGATTTCGCTACTTAATGAGTGAAAAGGTGAAAACTGCAAAAAATGCAAGCTTTGCGATACGTTCTTATGGGGTAAAACCGACCATACAAGCTTGTTTGAGCAATATCTGAAAAAAGTACTGCCTTCCTCTTATGCTTTAGGCATTATCAAAATATTTTTTCATTCAACTCAATGTCGTCAGTATACCTACGTAAATATTTAAATGCAGTTCATGCAATACACCTCATGGGAGTCGGTATTATCGTTAACACGACCATGGTATCGGAAGCTGGACTGGAGCTATTAGCACTTTTTAATGGTGAGAAACTTCTTGCTGTTAATCGACAATGAGAAACATCCGAATTCAGAAATTCGTAAGTTTTCTGCTCAATTTTATCCAAGTCCCTTTAATTTTGAATTGTCTCAGTTACATGATTTTTACAACAACATGTGATGATTAATATGAACAGTACACATTGCCACTCCCGAATCGGAGGAAATTTCCTACAAAAGGTATTTTTGACGAAAACCTTTTTGTCATCAAGTCATACGAGTTGAAACAAACGTGTGAATGTCTTACGAAAGCTATCCAACAAACTGTGAAGTTTAAAGGGCAGCAAAGGACCCAGAAATGTATAATTAGCAGAGAGAGGTGTCCCTCTTTGAAGATTTTATTCCCAGAAGCAGAGCCTAAACGAAAACTTTTCGCCACCGAAATATATACACCACTGAACATCAGTGTTTCTTCCTTAGATGCACCGGGTTTTTCATTAAAGCGCTTGGTTATTATTCACTTGTTACGTGTTGGACCATAATATAATATAGCAGCAGGTCAGCCAACAATTGTGAAAATTCTTTCATAAGATGCGAACATCCCATTTTTGTCATTATGTGAATGGGGCAGCAAACAACAAAAGAGTTTTTGTTAGCCCTACATGTGTTTAGAGTCTTTTGTATAAAGTTATCATACACAGTTCTATGGATTTTACTTGAATTTCGCTGATAAAATATACACGCACGTCGCATGACATGTCTAGAATAACATATATTCTCCCGACCCCTTCTACAATATAAAGTTTGACATAACATCAACCATAAAATAAAGTTATATCACTTGTATTGAGCAATTCAGGAGTACAGAAGTTATGGTGTAAATAAATGTGAGCGAGTTTTGGCTACGATCATTGATGCTTTAGCTGTTTTTCTTCTTTCTCTCTTTTGTCTCCTCTGGTCGAGACTGCTGACGTCGACATCATTCACAACATTGTACGAGGCAAACGAACCATCAGGATAAAAAGGTTTGTGCAATGATATCTGGTACGGAGACCTTTCACTTGTGTCTTCCAGTTCTATTCCAACTCATACTGTCTGCTCTGCTCATATAAAGACAGCACATGTGCATGTGTGAGCTAATTTCACTTTTCCTGTTGTCATTTCAGGTTTGCTGTGTCGATGCAATACTTGCAATAGTAATCATATTTGTGTAGACAACCATTATATAAAGTAAA
>VICI01001560.1:0-21504 GCA_019593645.1 Akabosia matsudoensis
AAGTTTGATCAATAATACTTTAGGGTTTCATTTAATTGATCAGGAGTAATATAAATATGCATGCAATAAAAATCTAATAAAATGATACCAATGCCAATGTACACATGCAACATGCATTGTTTACGTTTTTACGTCTTCAGTCGAATCAAGAGCCCTTTTTGTTTTCCTTCTGCCGAGTTCAATAAGATTTGCATTTGTACCTAATATTTTAACTGACAAGTGCCAAAGAGAAAAATATCAAGCTTTATTATGAGTCCTCACGCAACGAAAAAAGATATTTGTACTTTGCACAAACATGATTTTATAAAAAAATAGACACGATTTTCCTTGCTGCAAGAATCACCTAAAAATATCATAAATGGCAACAGAGTTTCTTTTGTAGACAGGAAAGTCTGCCAAAATAAAGTCAGAATTATACAGCTGCCACAGTCTTGGACTAAATTTGATAAGTCGATTAATATGCGATTTGGTCTTCTCTTTCGAGTCCCATCCCATTACACGTGCATTATAATAAAAAAGCTAAATTCAGCTTTCTAGAAAAAATTGCGAGAAATTTTACCAAGATTTTATTATCCATTGTTGCTAAGTTAGGGTTAGTCAAGCCTAAGAATTATAAGCACACGTATGTTTCTCGGTACTAATAATAATCATCATCATTATTTATCTCGTACATACTAGGAAATTTTATTTGAATTGAATCTTGGAATATTCCAATCTAATGGATAACTGCTCACCATTAAAGGCGATTACACACTTCCAAGAAGTATAGAGTTTGATGGATCAATGCAAAAACTACCAATCTACCATCATAAATGCATCCATGACGACATTGTAAAAAATTGATAGTACTAGGTATTTTTAGTTATTTTTATATGTAGGTCTGACACTTTCGACCTTGAAACTTCCTTCGTTCTACTACGGGATCATCAAACACAAAAGAGCAATAAGAATAACAAGGGAATTTTCTATGTTCCTTTTGCAAGAAAGGTAGATTCTTTGCTGTACTTTCGTTCATCCACAAAAGGATGTAAACCGTGAGCGTACTTGTGAGCGTAACACAGATCGCGAAATGCATCGATTTTCTCTATACTTCCGAATGGAATTAATGCAGTGGAGAAAGCGAGAGAAGGCAATATAACCTATTCATAGCCTAGGAATCGTTTGCTCGGTAATGCATACTGTATGTGGCTCCACATAACAAGCCCATATGAATATGGCTCATTTGGAACCAAATGAAAGATTTGCATTAGCATTATTAAATCGTTTCAAATGAATGTTTCAGATGAGGTAGTGACATCGCAGATTCGCGTGTAAAATGTTAATGGGAAAAGCGGCTCAAAAACACTATATGTCGTTTTTATTATCTTCATATCAAGACGATTTTTTTCATGAAACCAAAATACACACATATCCATTCAGTTAGTTTGTACTTTTCGTCATAGCTAATTTTGCAGTCGTTAAAGAGTGTGGTATATATTTGCCGTGGATGCTATCGTTACTGACAGTGTGCAAATTATGGTGCTAGGTATAATATTGAATTAAATATAAGGTATATATGGCACTCTTGACATTTACTTTTCAGCTGTTCAAGGTCTAATATGCGATAGGTGTAAAAAACAATAGTTAGGCTTAATAGTAGAGTTTTGGACACGAAGAACTTTCGCCGATATCGAAAGGTCAACGGAATTTCGTCCTTTAAAAATTGACTATCAATATATTATCAAAGTTTCTGTATAAATGCGAATCTATACAGAAATAATTCTGTAATCTTACGAGAATGACCCTTTTTGCAATAATGCAATTCTTTTGTAAATTATTGCAGTGGTGGTTTGAGTAACTGGCTGTACCATTGCTCTCTACCGTTGACCTTGACTCCACAGCACAATGAACCTACACAAGTTTTACTTCGGTTTTATGGACAGGTAAACGGGTGATTGCATTATACATTCCATCATAATCAACTCGGAGTCGAAGGAGTCATAAAAATTATATTGTGCTCTGTTTAGGTTCACGGGGAAGGAGCCTTGGAGTCTTTGATCACTGAATCGGTCATATTTACACTATTGTCGGAACGCAAATTGGGACCCAGGTTGTATGGAGTTTTTCCAGGAGGTCGTGTCGAGGAATTCATTCCTGTAAGTCGGTATGAGAGTTTTTAGCCTTTTTGAAATGAGTTCTCAGTGTGTAATGATAGCTTTCCATTTTATGTTTGATGTATAGGCACGACCGCTACTGACTGGAGAATTGCGTGACCCTGACCTAAGCTTACTAATTGCTCAAAAAACAGCCCAAATTCATGGTTTGAATATCCCCATCAGCAAAGAGCCATCATGGCTTTGGGGAACTTTGGACAGGTAGGAGCTCTCCGTATGTGTAACTTCCTTGCTGAAAAAACATTATACTAGACTACTTTCCTTCCATGGTTTTCACAGGTGGATGGCCAATGTTCGGGAGTGTTTCATGAAGTCCCCGTCAGCAGTCGAATGCAAGCCAGAGATTTTCCGACAGCTACTTGATTACAACTTAGAGGGCGAGTTGATGTGGCTCAAGTGAGTCTCATTTATATACGTACTGCTTCGAGGAAAAACGATTGCCTTTGGATGTGTGTTATCAATTTTCAGTTTTCATGTTGTTTGAGGAAACCGGGTACTATGTAGTAAATTTGTACAAGCATATCATGCATCCGGTTTTCTTACCAGGGGTCGTTGTCTTTTTGTTAATCGTGAAGGTACCTAGATATGAGGGAGCGGGATGTGTGTATGTGTTCCTTCATTTACTTCTTTTTTAATGTACATCTATTCTTCCATGCTTTCTTTTCAAAAGGGGTTTCCTGCCAAAGGTCAATAGCCCGGTCGTTTTTGCACACAACGACCTCCAGGAAGGAAACATTTTAATAAGGCCGGAGTACGAGACTCCAGATGACAAGCTTGCCCTGATCGATTTTGAGTATTGCTCATACAACTATCGGGGCTTTGACTTAGCCAACCATTTTTGTGAGTGGAGCTTCAATAACAATGTTGAAAACTACCCTAATTTCGCATTTACACCAAGTGATCTTCCATCCATGGAAGAAAAGGTACTTTCAGCAACTTTCTTCCTTTCAAAATAGTGTTAACTGGCAAGCTAAATGCAGTTTTTCCTCCAATAGATGAGGTTCATTCGTCGATACGTACAAGTTCTCCGGGAGGAGTATCGCATGAACTTCCTGGATGCTGATTACGACTCACTTGAAACCTCTGAACTGTTGAATGAGGAGCATATCATAAAAGAGATAGAGGCCTTCACCCTAGCTTCTCATTTCTTCTGGAGCCTTTGGGGCATTGTGAATGCGCAGGTTTCGAAAATTCCATTTGGATACTGGGTAATCATAATTTTCTCTATTTTGCTGAGCCAAAATTACTTACGGTTAACCACAAACCCTTTTCTTTCTTAACAGGAGTATGGCCTATGCCGCTTAGAAATATATTTTATGCTGAAAAAGGCATTCGTTTGAACACATTCATCGACTAAAGGTGCTGCTGGGAGAAAGTTTAGATCAAATTTTGTAAATCTAAAGCTTTTATTTGAAGAATTGAGAGCAAGAATCGACTGTCGATATTTGGAACCTTGATTACACATAATGTTACTGACAAGAAGCAACCGTGATATAGGGCAACTTATACCCATTAAGAATAGTTTGTAATAGTTTATTATACAGTACATATTATCAACACGAAGAAGAAGACAACGTGGTTTTAATAATTGATTGCATCTAGGAACCACCCTGCTGCCTACAAAAAAGTCGCAGAGTATCTCGTAGACTATCGTAAAGACTGGTTATGGACAAACAGAGATCAGATTTCTCTTTTTGTCATCTAGTAAACGATGCGTTAACGAGGCCACATAGCAATCGCGTATTTGTTTTCTTTTTTGTTAAATCAGATTACGCATGTCGAAGTTATTTGCCGCAAGTGTCACATTTCATTCTGGAGTATTGCTTTCAGCAAAAGTTTCTTTAATTTCCATTATTTTTAAAGGGAACGTACAGTATTCCTACGTGTCAGTCCCCGTAACCAATCGCACATCTAGTATACTATAAGTATTCACACAAGTTAAAAGCTTATCAGTGCAACAGTTTATCCGTTTTAATGATGTATCCATTTATTTTTGAAGTAAAATCAATTCAGTAAGCTTGATTATTTTGTAAAATTGTGTTTGCTTTAATTTTATTAAAGAATGTCACCTCGCACATGTTGTTGTCATATTAATAAAATCCGCTAAAATGTCCATTTTTATGTGGCAGCTTGGTGTGATGAGTAAACTCTTAATGTCGGTATGCTCAGTATTGACACATGAAGACATCATTATTTATGTGTAATAGTAATAGTAGATTGATTGATGTTTCAAAAGTTACCATATCATGCAAGTTTCACATCGCATCGCTATAGCATCAGGGATTTTGGAAAGTAGACAAAGAAAATTTCTTCCTTAATAAACAGTTTTGAACAATCCCATGCAAATATATTCTACTTCATCATCCAATGGATTTTAATAGTCGAACCAACGCAAATTCATACTTTCGTCCGGGTAAATTTGGTTATATTGTTTTTCCATTTCATTAGTATATGTATCAGGAAATTATCTGTTTTTATCCATCCTAACAGAAAAAACAACACAACATTTAGAGTCTTAAAACCCTTACACCGTAAGTACCCATATTCTAGCCAGCCTCCTATTACAGCCAAGTATCGAAATATAGCCCCATTGTAAAGAATATCTTTGAAACTATAGTACGTCTACCGCACTATGTCGCTTTTGTTATTCCTCCGCGACGTTTTTTTTACCGGCAAACCAAATTACCTAACAACGCCTTTTGTACTACTCCGCACAAGACATTCATGGTAGATCGAGAGTACCTGGCTGACAGAACAAAGAATCCAGTTTGTATTAAGAGGCCATTTAAGCTGTTATTTAACATATATGTGAAACTCATATTACTTTATTACTGCAAAAGCCGATCATGTCAAAAGCTAGCAATTAGTGATATTGATTGTATTTGTGACGACACATGTAGAAAAATATGTGATACAGTGGTATGTAATGTCTTCGAACTTGATCTAATCGTATAGCTTATATGGAATTCGAAAAATGTAGGTTCCATCAAAAAAGAAGCAGAGTTTGTCAACGACAGCTGCTGCTGGGCAACAATTACAGCTTCTAATACAGCTGCATTAATTCTTTTGCACTTACAGATGAACTCTTGGGATATGTTGATACTGGCAAATTCACACCAGAGACAAATAATACACAATATGAAATCAAATTTACCACGACGGCTAAAACAATCTGCTCGCTTATGCTTCTAACCGATGTTATTTGACAAAAAGTCGCATCAATGATTTCAATTTATTAAGAAAATTGTACACGTTATGAGTATCATGGTACTCCTTCTTGTTAAATGTGACGAAATCCTTTTGACTTTCTTCGTCTACATTTTTACAAATATTGATTTATACTAGTAACAGTACCTGTCACTGATATCACGGATCAAAAAAAAGTAGCCATTAAAAGACACGGGTAACAATTCAACATAGTTTGTGAGAGGTTTATGCTAGCATCTAACTCGTAGCAATAGTTCTTAAATTTCAACACTTTTCTCCTTGACACTTTGTTCATTCGTTCATTCTCTTGATTTGTCCATTCCTTCACCCGATTCCTTTTACCACTTTCTCTATACGCTGCGCACCTTTCTCCTTTACTACTTTCCACACCCGTTTCGCATTTTTCTTCTCTCTTTTCCTGGATTGTCTTCAGTGCCTAATCGTAAAGCTCTAATACCGATTCCTGGAAGCCAGTCGGCGTCTCTTTGTTTATTAGTGTCATATAATATTACATTCTTCTTATATTCAAGCTGCTTCTTCGCTTAATCTTTCCGATTCCATCCGGGGCTATTATCAGGTGCCTTACACTTTACTCAGTTTATCAAGGGGTGAGTAAAAATTATTGCTGGTGGGCTACAAGAAAATAAAGTAATATAATAGACAGGTTGAATTAAGTCACCATATCGGGAAATTTGTGCCTTTTCATTCAGCAGTTTTTAATCCTGTGGTATTGCTCCAGAAACTAAATCATTACCGCCTATGCAAGCAAACTATTCTCAACAGTATTTCATTACTACCAGTTCTATTGTGCACGCAAACAGAACGGTGTTAGTCCTATTACAATTTTATGTACTTGGGTCCCCCATGCAGTGGACGTTGCTACCTAGGAAAACATTTAAACCCACACCCGTCTATTTATTCCTTGTAGTTCATTTTTTAATATGCTATGCTTACATGGTCCAAATTAACGGAAATAATGAAATGCATGCACATTGTATATGTACTGTTCAAAATAATGTGGCGTCTATGTTGAGCTATACACTCGGGCCCAAACATTTCATGAGTGTTACATTATTTGATTACTTTTGCCTGAATATTATCGTGCGCATGCAAAAGCTAAATGGATTTTTCCTAATTAGCAAAGTTCCAATGCCATCATAACATTTTTCCAGTATAATTTGGACGAAACCCCAGTTCAGCTGGTACACTACTTTTGAGCAATTCCTTGACTCAAAGAGGGGATAATAAAAAATGATCAATAACAATGGCACTAATGGCAGATGATGTTGTGTATGGCAATCAATGTACCACTGTTGTATATAGAGGAGTAACGAAAGAGATGTGTGCCAATGAAATGAAAATATCAATTGTTTGTTCTAACATTTTCTTTTATGTCTCTGCTAACATAGTAAACCATTTCCCAGTTTTTGTGCTCACGCAAAAGCTTTATCTTTGATTTGTTAAACAACATATGATATCAGATAAAAGTCAGTAAATTTCTGCACCCAATAACGAAACCAAAAATGCAAGTGCATTGATTTAAAATGAATCGACGATAACCTCTCCGCCACCAAGTCTAGAAATGCGTATGATCAATACTCAAAACGCTCAAACCCAATCAAATTGTATTTCTAAATCCCGCAAACACATAAGTAGTCTGAATTTAGTAAAAAACGCTAAAACTTGTAACCTACATAATGAAAAAAGTACGATGCAGTTTGCATTATCATCCAAGAAAAACATTGGTTTAAAAGAGGATGAACACATTTCGAGACAATTTGGTTCGCCGATTTTCTGCAGAAAGTTTTGATTTTCCTGAGGAAATAAGAGCTTCATCATACAATCTTAATTATCAGCACCTAGAAATACTATGAGTCCTTATTCGTTACAGAGGCATGCAAGCATGTGTTACGAAACAAAAGTGTTAGTGTTTTTTTGCACGAAACCTGGTCGGGTTACTAACCGAGAAAATGCAGTATTTTCTAAATGATATAGCTCGTCTTAGAAAATGAATTGAGCTTAACGCTTTGCCATATTGCCCTACGCAACGTTATACTTCTGCGTGTTGTTTTGTACGGTAGTACGCCAATGTAACCGACATCCAAAATGATGATGATGCGATAAGATAAGCATCATAACCAGCATACTTGTTAAGCATCAGCCAGTCGAATTTTTCCTCCTTTTTTGCAAAGAATTAGGACAGAAAATTTGCTTCGCTTTTTTCTCAGTTTTTTTCTCTTAAAACCTAATCTTTCGTAGGCAAATCAGGTTAGCATCACAAGATTTTTAGTAAAAAATATCTTCGCTTCTGGCACAATAGATCATACACGTCAAAAGATCAGTGTTTAATGCTTGTTTGTTTCTTCTATCATAAGAAGCTCATCTATGAGCTCTCAACATGTGTGAGCTAGATTTTTATGTAGTTACATCACCCCATTACATCACCTACGTAGTCTGAAGTCTCCATTCCGTAAGGATAATTATCTGTTTACGACTACGAAACTAATTTTGTAATGTTTGCAAATTGTGTACGGAAAATTCAATATCTGGGTGGTGGTATGGCGAGCAAACATATTTTAGTCTCATTGAATTAAAATTGCGTCGCCGAAACGAGAGGAACTGAGGAGAACGCCAGCTTGAAAAAGTAAATCTCGATTTATCACCTGAGAGCCATTAATTCCATTCGTCTCTTAATCCGCTTTTTCATAAGATTATAGACTTTAAATTATTTCAATATATGCAACTTGTCTTCGGTCTAATCATACATCATAAGTCCGTGACTTCTACTTTTAATCTGCCATGCCGTTTATTTCCTTCAACTTTGTATACATCGTATTGTTGCTGGCTTGTGTTTTGGATACAATTAAGTGGCTCTTATATGTGCCTAAAAGTACAACCGATTAGAAAATTACCAAATAACGATTTAAAATGAAACGGATAACACAAGCTTCGCCGTCCTGTAGTGTGGCCTCCGTATCTATTTTTTCACTCTAATGCATATTATATTGTTTAGTAACTTTCGTAACTGCCTCAATATTGTTCAACAACATTTTGCACACTTACTCACACGCACCATCAATATTTAATAGGATGAGAATGATAATAAGCTGCTACTGGCTAGTCGTGTAATAAAACATGAGTTATAAAAGAACATAACATCCAGTAAAACATTCAAAAAGCGAAGGGGAAAGCCCCGTTATTCGGTGAAATGTAACTGAGAATATTTTGTATGCTTATCTCAGTGTCAGAGTCAAAATACTTCCTACGGCTTGTTTGTCTGTCAGGTCTGCTCGTTACTGACTGACCAGTAGATTATTTCACGTAAATGCTATGCATGCTCTTTGTTGTATCCAACTAGGGCATCTTCATGTAGTCATAGGGATTTTCAAAGTCGAGGTAATAAACGGTTCCATGCTACTTTCGCTTAAGGCCTCGTCCATTCCAGTTTTCAGTTCCTAAAATGGATTCGTGTTCGTTGATGGTTGTACGGACACATATTAAATGCATGATACAATGTACTGCATCCATTATTCATTTACCCTTAGTTTGTAAACACTAACAAGCCAAATGATTATTGCATATACGTAAAGATAATATCGGGATACACTACTGACAGTGTGTACAAATTGGCAACAGAAACAGCAAAAAGGCCTCCGTACTGGTATACTATGTGTGTATAAATTGTTGTCCAAAAATTTAAATGAAACCATTTTCCAGGTATCTTCAAAATGCACTTAAATTTGCTTGCTCAAATAAGCAAAAACGCCTTGTTTTCTTTGCATCTATTTATTCCCATCATTGAGTGGATGTATTCGGTCGCATGTCTACGTTCAACCGACGCTCCCAACACATCATTTGACATCATTACAACCATTACAAGAGGAACCATGATCTTTCCAAAAATGTCCCATAAAGCAAGGCTTCGCTCATTTAATATTACACCATCTTGAACATTCTAAAGATTGCTTTCTTGTAGCTAGTGCTCGTGGAAAACGTATTTCACATTCAGTATTTATAACTTGCGTGGGTGAAAAAAAGTAACTGAGCGTTCGTGAAGCTCAAAAAGCCAGTTGGTTAGCATATACCTTTAAGTGTTAAGTATTGCTTATTTCCCTGCTTAGTTCGGTTCGGTCTTGGTCCTGAATATGCACAAGTAGTCCATTAAATCATTTTTCGATGTAAACTGTGCATTGTTTCCAACCAAGCTGAACATCTTTTAAGCGAGTCTGTTCTTGGTTCATGCATATTTATCAAAAACCTTTCGGTGACCGGTTATGGCTAGAAATGCTCACATTAATGGAAATGAACGCTTCCTTTGAAGCGCTAGTTGATACATTCCTCACAGCTGCTATATAAAAACAACCAGAATTGAAATCTTGTCCTGGGCAGATTCATACTGGTGCATTTACCTTTTGAACTCAACCAGAACAGATTTTGATGGAAAACGAGCAAGTGTTTGTGAAACAGTTATGGGGGCATAGAGATGACGAACAGCTAAATTCATGACGGTTAGGGGCTTGGGGCATTCTTCGTCTCTTTAGCTTCATTCCAATTTTAATCATTCCACGGGAAGCACTGTCAGCCGAAGGATTTCGTTTGAAAGCTGCTTTTCGTGTACAATTAGTCGTAAAAATACTAATTCTTGATTCCTGTAATATTTTTGTGCTCGTCTGCTTTCCGAACTTTCTAAATTTATCCGTTCCCGGAAATTGCAATTATGCAGGAATTATTAGTTTGGGAATAGGTATATGCTCAGTGTTGCGTTGGGTTTTCTGCGATTAAAAGGACACTCAAAGTTGATGAGAGTGGGATGACAAAACATGCGTGAGCTGAGCACTTTACATTTATAGTATCGATTCTTGGTAAAAAGGTATTTACACATAGCGCCACTGTCATTACCCTGCCTTTTCTTTAAAAAATCACTAGATGTTTGTCTTGAAACTTTCAAAAGAAGCATCCATTCTTATAGATTCTAATGATGTACATATCTATACAGTAGTCAATGTTTCCTCGGTAGCTCCCCGTTACATGGTTTCCAGGTTTCCTCAATTGGGAGTTATCTTCGGCACTTAACAAGGAAAGAATAACCTGCTTTTGAGTGAAGGTTTTTTTCTCTCGTTCGTCGATTGTCAACTATACTTCCACTTTACATGGGCATTCAATTCTTAATATACCTTGAAAGCTTTTGCAACCTTTACATTTCATGTATTAACTGTAGCTTTTCTTTTTTTCGTGATAAACAAGAAAAGTGAAAGACACGCAACCTCCTCTATATAATTAATTACATTGGTTTCTGATGTACACGTTGAAAAGGTTATTGATTTGCGTTCCAAGCACCGTAATAAAGGGTATAGTTCACAAAAGCCCTGACAAAGTTGCATGCTAATTTACTTAGAGAACAAGGGTAAAAATACTGAGTAATCCACGCGAGAAAAAACTGGTCAGAAAGCAAGCGTGTCTCCTCAAAAGTTAATGTCCTGTTTAAGTCGATACTTTATCGGAGTAAAAATAAGCTCCTACATGAGCTACACGTCTAACCGATCCCTTTTCATTTTAAACGTAGGTGCATCATTCCAACCTACTATCACCCAGGAGAAACATATCATGATATTGACGCTGGAGTCCCAAAACTGTGTGCATAGCTGGCGATGAGTAGCCGTTTCAGGCGTGTTGGTAAGCACGATATGAATTTCATTTTTATTATTGGAAAGAATAAAATCCGTTGCTATAATGCCGTTGTGGTTAACTATTTTCAGAACTAAGCATTCCAGAAAAGACAGGGAAGAGTTGCTCGCGAACGGTCGAGCATTATGAAACAGGAATATTTAGCTGTCACCTTAGAGAAACAGTGGTGCTAGCGCTACATCGCAGGCTGTTGACTTGCTTACTTTTCCTGGATCGTTTCTCTGAAACTGCGTGCCGATGAAGTCCAACTTTACATCATCCCTCGTAGATTTGACAGGTGTCCAGAAACAGTATGCAGTTCCCGTACCGAATGGCCTGGGTGCTTGGCCTGTTATGTTTTGTGATATTCATACAAGGCTTTTGGAAAACCACAGAAGGTATTCTTGTCGGGACTGTTTAGGCTACCAAAATGGGGTTGAGGGCGAGAAGACTTAAACTTTTCTTGTTCATCTTATAGAGGAAGACCAAGGAAGTAAAATACTTCGCTTATTAGCAATTCTTGAGACTCATGTATCAGAGTATTTGTCAGAAATTCGTTCGTTGCGTGGCGAGATAGCTCTGCTTCGTGATGATGGAGAGACTGAAACTAGTCATGGGGATGGTGAAACTAGGGTGACAAAAGACTTGTCTGTGTCTCCTCGTAGCAGCATCCATCCTTCTAAAGTTCTCAAGACGCTTCTCAGTAAAAATCGATTAAAACTAGTTAACCTATACAACGCCTTACCTCATCTGCTCGACAGCGAGGACGCCTTAATTCCAGCCCTTACCATAGGAAAACAACGGGGAGGAGGTAGAAGATAATAACATTCTATGTGATACTTTTAGTTCACATATTTCTGTGCATGCATGAAAAATCGTATATTTTTGCTTGACACGAACAGTTTCAGTAGTATTGGGAATTCCAACCGTAAAGAGACCAACGCAAAGCTACCTGCTTCCTACTTTACAAAATTTGCTAAATTCCATGCTTCCAGCAGAGAAAAACGACACTCTGATCATCGTTTTTATTGCGGAGTCAGACGTCTCCTTTGTACAAACCACCGTCAGCTCAATCACTCGACAGTGCGTAACACCAAATTAATTCCCCATTTTCCCCATGAACGCATGTTTTGGAAAGTAGTTAGCTGTGCGTAAATTGTATCTACTTCTTTCTACTGCAATGGAATTTTTGATTTTGTACTGTAAATTAGATTTCGTCGAGATGTAGAGAGTGGTCTCATTGAGATTCTCGCTCCCTCAGGAAGCTTCTACCCTGACTTCAAGTCGATCAAAGCGACCCTGGGTGACTCCGAGGAGAGGACGAAATGGCGTACCAAACAAAATTTAGACTATGCGTACCTCATGATGTATGCTCAGAACCGAGGAACTTACTACGTCCAACTAGAAGATGATGTTTTGAGCAAAAAGGGATTCATTTCGAACATGAAAAATTTTGCCATTTCAAATACAGTCAAGGGAGACGAATGGTTCATGCTAGACTTTTGCCAGCTTGGTTTCATAGGTATTTTAGTAATGAACCTGGACTTAATAGCGACAAAACGAATTGATACGGCAAAATATACATTGACATTTGACTATGTTCGTAGGAAAATTGTTCAGGACATCTGACCTGTGGAAGCTTGTAGAGTTCATTCTATTGTTTTACCAGGACAAACCGGGGGACTGGTTATTGTCCCATTTTTTTAGTGTAAAGTACTGCAAACTAGATTACAATCATGTAAGGATTTGTCTAAAAAATTGTAACGCTGAAGCAGCCCTTTTGATGATATGAATGTGGTATTCATGTTCAAAACCTTTTTTGTTGCAATAATTCAATAGAAACGATGCCTTCGTGAGTTGAGCAAACGTTGGATTCGCAATAAACCTTCGTTGTTTCAGCATATTGGAATGGTTTCATCGTTGAATGGGAAAGTGCAAAAGTTGAAGGTACCTTAATCCCTCTGGTTGAGTTCTTTTCTATGTTGATACGCTTGTGTCAACAACAGTTATCTTTATTTGACGACCTAGACCAAATACTAATCAATTTTACTCCTTTACTTGATTCAGGATCGCCAGTTTGGAAAGCTGGAACTATTTACAAGACATGATAACCCTGAAGCCAGGGTAGAAAGTACAATTAAACATTATGGACGCTTTTCATTAGAGAAGGCGTACCACGGAAAGACATACTTTTGGGGCCTAGCCCCAGAAGCTGGTGATACAATTGCTTTCTATTTTCCTAAGCCGATAGAGTTAAGAAGGTACTTAATCCATGATTGTCAACAACTGATTAAGAAAGTCATAAAAGGCAGTTGTATAATTAGTCGTTCCACTTATCGATAGCTACCGCTTCGTGAGCGGAAATGCAGAGCATCCCTCCGACAAATTGTATAACGCTACGCTGGAGGTACTCTCTGCCAGTGCTCAGCCAACGAGTTCCTCTGCCCTCAAAGTACCCAGATCAAAGGAGTTCCTTATCATAGGTAAGGGCGTGACTTTCTTCAATTAACAATTAATCTCACGTTTGGAAATTTTTAAATGAATATATGAACATGTTTGAATATCAAGACGAATTTGATGACCTTGGAATTCTTGATGCAAAAGTCCCTCCTTCTCTGAATCCAATTTCAGCCGTCCGTATTACGTTGAAGAATCCGTCGGAAAATTGGGTTATATTGAGTGAGGTAAGCACACTCGACTCAAGTTACACATGTTTTCTTATGTATCTAACCGTGTGATACTGTCATTATAAGGTTACATGTAACCTAACGAAAATGATTGTCTTTTTAGATACATCTGGAGAAAGGATGACAGCATGTTAAATTTGCTAGACCTGTTATCCAGCGTCCTTTTCCTGACATTTTTGTGTTTAGACCAGTAGACAGCCATTTTACAATTAGTATAATGCTGCTACAATCTACCAGTTATAGTGTCTTCGTGTCGAGCTTGCGGGTGCCCTTTTGTTGTATTGCATACTATTTACCTTGAAGCAAGGCTTTCAATATTTAATACCTGTGTAATTGAACCGAAGCGTTGTACCTTGTTACTTATTTAAATATAAAAAGTGAAATAATCAAGAAAGTACGCCCGAGCGGAAATGAGGAAAATATGCGTTTTTTAATATACATTTTTATGGTGCCATTTTAATTTACTTAATTTAATGCGTAACAGGTAAACTACAAAATCGATGATTTATCCTTCACTGTATTATTTAACATTCCAAAAAGAAGCCCATACAGCAGTGCTTCCCGAGTGTTATAAATATCTCACCCTGTGCCATACAGAAATCATCCCAGGATCAATTACCATGCATGACTTTTACGGTACATAAGTACTTTACTATTGGTTTTCAAACTGCGTTATAAGGCTAGAGAACTGTCTTGTAAATGTCTAAAACCTCAACCTTACCTTCAATAATATTGATTAGAGACGTGTAAAGCACCACCTATGAAAAGATATTAGCATGTAATCAACAATACAACAAGCATAGTCATAAAACGATCCAAGGAAATCTCTTGATGCTCAATTTGTCACTGCAACCAAGTTAACCAAGCAGTTAACAAAGTCATATCAATTGTCGAATCTTCTGGATTGTTACAAAGTTTTCATTTGCATTTGTAAATGTGCTACAGAACAGATTCATCCATAACTTTTCTTCCTTTCGCGCGCACTACAAAAAACCGATTGTGGACGAAGTTTTAAGGAAGACTGATTTTTTATAACCGCCTTTAATGGTCACTATCTCATCTTAACTTTGGTCCTTGCGCACAATATCTTCCTTCGTACTGCATCAAATTTCTAAAAAACCGGAGGTGACACTGAAAATCGTCCGGGAAAATGATGGAACATATTCAATTTGGAAATAGAAAAATGCATAATTTTTAGTTTAAACGAATTTTAAGCGCAGTACAGAAATATGACTCACCCAGAATTATCTGATTTTTTTTTGTATTAACTTCAAGCCTACATGCATTTATGTAAATTGAATTAAACAACTCGTTCAACCGATACGCAAACATTTTATAATTTTTTTATTCAGTTTTCGTCGGGCGTCGATGTAAAATGATAACGATTTACAGTACGAACTCAACACTCGATGGATTAGGAAAAGGCTACAGAGACATGACATAAATATCAGCTACCGTGAAATTGGAACGAAGAAAAGTTTGTGTAGAGGTCGACGATGTTTTCTCTTTCTCGACCAGTCTCTAAGCTTGGAAATGTTCAAGTAACCTGCGTAAGACAAAGCAATACCGCGCTCATTCGTCCGCAATCTACAAAAACCTAACGGTTATAGTACCTCAATATTTATCTTAACATTTAAAAAACTTTGCACCGGTTTAGCAAGCACAATCTGCAGCTTCTACAGGTCCGATTGTTCCCTTTTATCATACGACAAATTGGACCACTATCCTAGCGATTCTCGGAGTAATTTTTTCGCAAATTAGAGCAACTATCGCTACTACACTGAAGTTCAAACTTAGCTGCAATCAGCGGCCAGTTGACGAATTTATAAAATGTAATAAAAATTAGAAAGATACACCTACAATCTTGAATGAATGACCCTCTCTAAAGTCTTGGCCACTCATGTGATAGCATCCCAACACCCAACGCTTCGAGTTTTTAGTAAGAACAAATGCACTTATCGGTATGCATGTAGAGAATTTCAGTAAAATACAATGCGCTTGAAATACATCCAATACTGGAAACAGAAAAACAATCTATATTTCTGAATACTGGTGTACAGTGCGACGCATACATCCCACTAACATAATGACTGTGTACAAATTTGAAACTGGAAAACTAAGCGGAGACTTTGGTATATTATTATAATTCTGTATGAAGTGCTTGGTGAAGCAGTAACATAATAAACAATGGAAGTTACACCATTTCAAACAACATTTGCGAAATTTCTTCTGCGAGATAAAAATTCATAAACATACAGTACTTGATTGATAATATCTTCATGTCTAATAAATAATAGATACAAACACTGTCACAATTTTGTTGTTTAAAAAACGCGATAAGTATAAAACGAGTACAGCGGATCTAGTTGTCGATTAATAATAATTTAGTACATAAATATACCTTCTACCAGATACAAACACTGTCACAATTTTGTTGTTTAAAAAACGCGATAAGTATAAAACGAGTACAGCGGATCTAGTTGTCGATTAATAATAATTTAGTACATAAACATACCTTCTACCTGCACACCGGCCAGCCAAGGATGGCTGCGATCAAACAAACATGCGAAGTTACACTCCGATTTTTTTTTTCATTCTAATTACAAAGCACCTTCCGTTGGCTTACCATAACTATTTATTCATACCATTACATCAGTGGGTACCCATTAACGTAGACGTTTGAAATCCAACAATACCACGATCATCACTAATCTTCAGTATTTACAAACTTGTCCCAAACGAATGATGAGCCGCCTCGTACGATTACGAACGTCTGCGTTAACGTGTGAAAAGCCGTAAGATTCCTTTTGAGATTACGAAAGCAAATGATATTCAAAAGAATCACACAACAGCGACAGTAGCGTTGTCTAGAACCCCCCACTGGCGCCGGTGGGGTCATTGGAGCGAAGTAAGCGTGAACGCTGATATTTGGTAGATGATTCTGCAAAATGGAATATTTCGTTTTACTCAGGATTATTTAATTTGATATTGATCTATATTATCTTTAATGAAAAAATGTCGGTAAATTTTCGACACGATTTGCTCACACGAAGACGGCGTATTCCGGCACGAGTTATAAGCTGACAGTCGTATAGTTCTATTCTCTGGAGGTTATGACAAGAAACTAGGTGTTCCAGAGACGCATCTGTAATCAATGGACAATTATCAAGTTCTAGAACTGTCAAATGCTCTGCTGCACAAGGAGCCATTCCTAGCTGCCGTATTCCATCGTCAGTAATTAGCTCACAGTGAGACAGCGTCTGCAAATCCACAAGAATATTTAAAATTGGTATTTTAGTTGAAGTCGGGGCAAGAAAAGTTCTTATCCTACTAATTGTTCCAAGCGAGGGCATCCAGCTGCCAAGTAAGTGAGTGTGTTATCCGAAATAAGTACGCAATCTTCTAAATCCATTTTCTCCAAATAGTGACAATTCTGCAAACAGGTAAAGGATGTCAACTGCAATAACTATCATACATGCCAAAAGGTTTTCCACAAAATATGCAATATACCCTGGCCAAGGCTTGGAATCCATTGTCTGTAAACTGTGAACAACCTGCAGCCTCAAATGTAGTCAGTTTATGACAGTGCTGGGCTAACGCTAAAAGCGTAGCATCAGTCAAGTTAGGACATCCTGTTATACCCAAATAATGAATATTAAGACAATTTTGTGCTAAACTTTGAATCGACTCGTCCGTTAGTGCCTGTGTGTATATAAAAATCAAATAGAGTCAGGGTCAAGTTCCAAGCCATAGCATATAAAGAATAATCGAAAGACATGTGGAGGCTCACAGCAGCCGAATGGAAATTAACAACTTCTAAAAGAGGACAGTGGTTAGCCAAATGGATCACAGCATCATTGTCAATAAACATACGACCTTTAGCAATGAATTGTCGTAGTTTTGGACAGCCCTTTGCGAGTAAACCAATTCCTGTTGAGTAAGAATATAATCCATTGTGAGCTTATGTACTTCATACTTGATATTTGATGTTTTCTAGGCTGAGCAGGGAAGTTTTTCCGTCATCTCTCAATGTTTCATGGGCTGCTCAGTGATTCAATTCAATTTAAGGGCCAACTGCTGCCAGCTATAAAAACTATCGTTGGGGATTCTTATGAATAGCCCATGAAACATTGAGAGATGACGGAAAAACTTCTCTGCTCAGGCCAGTAGGTCCTAGATATTTGATACTATCTAGCTATGAGATATATATACCTTTTTCACTGATATTATCACACCATGATATATTGATGTGAGTAAGATTTGGACATCCTTCAGACAAAGCCTTCAGCGACTCATCAGTGACGTTTGAGCAAGATCCCAAATCTAGTCTTTGAAGCTTACGCCCATTTCTACTTAAGCTTATACAAGTTCTACAAAATATTAAAAAGTGGAAAGATAGTAAACAAAAATGCGAAAAGACTTTAAATTTCTATTAAAACAAGTTTGTCTTGACTTACGCGTCAGTAATTTGCTTGCACTCTTCTAAATTTAACAATTCAATGTTGGGACACTGCTCTGAAAATGTTTTCATTGCGTTATCCCCAACAGACTGACAGCCCCTCAGACTGAGCTTTTTGAGGAATCCCCCAGACCGTCTGGCGATATTTTCTACAACTGCTCCCTAATTTCACATAATACAAAGAAATCAAATTGCGTCGCTTTCGAAAATGTTTTCCTTCTGGGAAACCCTACTCAGCGCACCTCTATATCTGTCTGAAAGTTGAACAAATCTATTTTCTGCCAGTTGCTTCCGTCCAATGCAAGCAGGTTCCATGATTTCGATACTTGAGCACATCGGCATAGTGCTGGCACGTCCAAGTATGAAAATATCCGCAGGAGCAATTCTTTGGGAAGTTTTTGATTAATTAATGCCTCCTCCTCCATACAGACTCGCGATTTCTGTTGCACAGTATAGAGAAAACAAAGGATTCATTTTTAAGGGATTACGATACTGAGACTTTTCAGATGGCAATTACCGGCACATTAAATTGAGAATGTTTCATGAGTAGTTCGTAGAATAAGTGCCCTCTGGCATGCGGCCCCTCTTCACACCGAGTGGAAATTGTCGCCCAAGAGGACCTAGCGCAATGTGGAAACGGCAAATTACCACTTCCACTGCGTCATTAAATATTCACAATGAGTGTCCTTTGATCATCGTAATCATGCTAAAATCATAACGTTTTTATAATTTCTGGACCCGGAATGTCTTCTTATTCTTTTAGATTGACTAGTGCCCCAAGAGGTTTTCCAGCAACACCTTAACTCATCGACTAGAACGGTTGAAAACAACCAACTTTCTTTTATCACTTCCAAAAGCCTTTAGATTCTCTTGGCAAACATGATAAGGCTTTGAATTTGAATGAACCCAAGAAAACTCAAGGAAATAATATTACTCACAGCTGCACGCCAACAAGTCAATGATCTCTCTAATTGTAATCACTAGCTCCTCACAGTAACGCAAGAGAACAGAATCGCCCTGTCCTGGGTACCACCGTGTCCACAGCTCATGTCATTCCTCTCAAGTGCAAAAGTCTCCAGAAAACCAGCCATCCAGAAAGAAACAAACGACAACGCACAGACCCATTCACAAACAATAACAAAACTCTACAATCACTCTCCAGCAGAAAAAAAAATCTGATGTCCATCAACCATTTGGCAACTTTGCTTTTACTTTGTGAGGTCACCTTTTATGCCACATGATGGGTAACTAGAAAAAAAAACTCTTTATTTTTGTCTTCTTGGCTGTCTGTGTATCTCTTTAATAATTTAATATATAACTGAGCAATGATTCAAAGTCCAGCCTTCACACAAAGCGAAATGAGAAGGAGTAAATAATATTATGCTGTGGTAAGGATGATGATGATGATGATGATGGAGGTATGGATACACAGAGACGAGAGATAAAAAACCGAGTTACAAATAACAACAATAACAGTCTAGCGCCAGCAAATAGACTCTTCAGAGCTTGCTACGCATTTTGTGAAAGAGTGGTTGCTGCAATTCTAATGATGATAATTGACATGTCTCTGAGTAAGGAACAGCTGTACACATATCCTTTTGTGCTGGTCCACTCTTTAAAAAACATGTGAAACAAAAATCGGAGCTTTACATGCGACTTTTGTTCACGTATTACTCTGGAGGGATCTCCAATAATTGATGCTATAACAGTATTTCAGAAAGTTAAGCTACGAGTCTCCACAGCAACCAGGGAAGGTCATTTTTTATCAATTCGTTGGAGACATTGAGGAAGGGAAGAGAGGTAGACAAGGGAGGAAAAATGACAGATGGATGGATGATTGAAGATCTGTCGTTTTGGCTGGACAGACTGAGTAAAATGCAAGCGGAAGCGAAACGCATGGCGAACACTGGGGAATTCAAAGTTATGAACAAGCAGGACTATAATATTTTTTGTTCCTAGAGTGGGAACCAGTTTGTGTTAGGGACCCGTCGTTTTATAACAATTATTTTTTGCGTAACGTGTTTCCGTCGCATGATTACCAAATCCCTTTATGACCTGCATTTAATTTTTTAAGCGAGTAATGACTTTTTTCTACTTTGAGGAAAAGGTAAACACACGAACTCTTTACTGGGAGCACATAATACATACACGATGGTAGCGGAAGCTACTTCATGCAAATAATACGGATTACAGATTATCTAATGTTAAAATCTGGCTGTATGTTCTTTATGAGATTACTTCCGGAACTATTCAGAATTTTCCCAGGGAAGACCCCTAATAATTTCCAGCCATATCGGAAAGGGCCTCTGGGATGAGGGGAACATTTCACGGAGCTCAATTTTTGTATTGGGAATCCATAAAACATGATTTGTATTCGCGACCAAAGAAATATTTTGGTTCGAAAGTATGCCCATTAACCAAAAACAAGGATGCACGTGAATTTACTCGGATTTGATATGCTGCAAAAGTTATTAGAGATTTTGAATCTACACAAGCACAGGTCAGTCACCGTATGCCTTTGCTAGTACCGCACCAAAATGATATTTCCAAATACGCTATGGGTAGAAAATATCTAAAAGTTGAAACTTCAAAATATGAGCAGGTAAACACTGGCCTTTGCGTGAACCAGTGGTAAAGACATACCGATGATGCAATTCAACACATTGTTTGTTTTTTGTCGCGAACGCAACCGAAAACCGCAAATCTAAGCAAGCCGAACAGGCGCATTTGTAGAAAATAGGCTTAGAACAAGCATGCAAAAACAAAAAAACTAGAGCTGGCTCTGGCTCTCGGATGATTGCCGGAAGTAGCGAAGGTAGTTTCGATTTCAATTAACAAACCAAGCTACGCTACACAGGATTACCACTAAAAGCGCTAAATATAATAATAATAATCATAAAGCGGTTAACACGATTTCGCGTAAAGCCATTAAGATATTGGGAGTAATACTCTACGCGGGAGTAAATAAATAGTAGGTTTCCATCCAATAAACAGCTCTTAAGATGGCTCCGATGTTTTTGAAACTTTTTCCAATGAAAGTTTTATTTTAATTGAAATAGCGTGTCAAGTTTTAATTCGCAAATGTTGGCTAGTCTGAGATATCGTCATAACTCGTGGACGTACAAAACACGATTTTAGGAAGCAGATTTAGCCAGTTATGTAATACAAATTTTCGAACCGAGGTCAAATCTTTAGGAAACAATGAAATTATGATTAGGCTATTCATAAAAAAGCCATTTTTTTTACATATTCTGGTGAAGTTTGACCTATTTTGACCTCCAACTACCTAATTAAATAAATTATTTACTGAATCTGGCCCATGTCGCAATGCAGC